>JAQBSW010001251.1:0-142285 GCA_029291075.1 Eudiplozoon nipponicum | reverse complement strand
GTAGTGTAGTGTGCGGCAGGATAGCCCAGTGGTTAGAGCACCAGATTCCGAAGCAGACGTGCCCAGGTTCGTATCCTGTCCGCGGCAAATCCTGGCCAGTACTTGATGAGTTCCCAATAAGGACGAAACCGGTCTACTGGATGAATTGCCTTTTCTACACTATACAATTCTTAGTTTATACTGACATATGTAAGTAATTGATGGGTCAGGTGTTTATATCAATACCGCAACCCTGATTATAATAATTGTTATCACCACCCGCGCAACCAATGTTCGTTTAATTATATAAATGTTCATTTCAATACCACTTTCCCATGTAATGTGGTGTCTGTTCAGTAATGACAGATTGGGCATGGTTAGTTGGAACCTTGGGTCTAAATGGATGCCATATGAGCTCCACCTAAAGGAAATATTGACTAACCAAGTTTCACTAGCGTATAGTAAGACTGCGCGTACAGATGCATTATAAACACGACCTTTAAGGCAAAGTGAAATATTGGCGTTTCTCCATAAATTACGAAGGTTCGAGAAAGCTACTCTAGCTTTTACGATCCGTATTCTCATCTCGTCGGGCATATTGCCTACGTTATTGATAGAGCTGCCAAGATATGTAAACCTGTCGACTATGTCAAGATCTTCATTCTGCAGTCGCAATGTTGGAGTAAGTGTGGGTGATCCTGTAACAGTATCTTATATTTAGAGGATGCGAATTTCATACCGAAAGACGGAACGTCTGCTAATCTATTTAAGGTGGTCTGGGCAGCATGCTGATTGTCGAATAATAGTACGATATCTTCCGCAAAGTCAAGATCGACTAATTTATCTCCCGGGAGAACTTCAACTCCAGCGTCCTGAATGTGTGGGAGAGTGTTGTTTATAATAGCATCAATTATAAAATTAAACAAAAATGGGGAAAGTGGACTACCTTGACGAACACCACTGCTGGTTGTAAAGTTATGCGTTAAATCGTTGTAGACCTTACCGCGACCAGAAGTATTTGTGTAGAGAGCTCGTATAATATTAACAAATTTTGTGGGCACACCGCTTTTTGACATGATATGGAATAAAACATTGCGATCCACCGAATCAAATGCACCCTTGAAGTCAGGGAGGACGACTATTTTGGGACGGTGATATAAATGTCTATGTTCGAGAACTTGCCTTAACGTAAAAATATAATCTAAACAACCTCGTCCTGCGCAGAATCCGGCCTGTTCTTCTCTTGTGTGTGATACATACAACATAACTGCACTGTCTCTAACTCTAATATCCACCTGGATGACGTTAGTGAATAAGCATAAAACATAAATAAATACATGGTAACGATTAATTGCACAACAGATCCACTGTTTCTGCACTCTTATAACGATGATTTAGTCAGACACTCAGTTCTGTTTTGCTGCACCGCTGCACCTTTCTCCTCGACAGAAAATTCGGATATGCGGTAGTTTGCAGTTAGATCTTAATCAAGGCTCGTCTGCGTTTGACTATCTTGATTAGCTAATCTTGTTGTCTGTCCCTACTTATGTCATCAAAAACAGAGTATGTAGCACCTATGACGAATGTGCTGCTTAAGCACTTTACACTTGTTGGGCATCTGCAACAAATCAGCTCTTGATGGATATTATTAACTGTCTTGCTGGGTACAAATACCTGCCACCAGGGAGGTGCTGATTGACTCTGCTCAATGAAGATATTTCTTATCAATTCTTGGCGAATAGATGATTAGCGTCATCCGCCGCGTAAGCAAAACCCAATCCCACCATCATAATGGTACTGCTTATTTCTTCCGACAAAGATTCCGCAAATCATTATCTTAGCGACCGGGTATCTGTTTCGCTGTGTGTACAAATATCAATATCCACCACCAAGACGACGTTGATCATCTTTTCTCAACGAAGAGTCATCACATCAATTCTAAGTTATATTAACTGCATGCACAGATAAAAATACCAATCACCATTGTTGTTTCGAATCTCACTCCAATAAACTGTCATTAAATAACCACAAAGCAAAACGGATTATAAGTTTCCCGTATAAACAAATTTCATGCAGAGCCGAATAATTAGCTGCTCGACATCAATTCGGCAGCGAAGTGTCTACGCATCACAGTTCCTGTTCAAATATTACGAACAAACGGCTGGATTCATTTTGTTCTAAATTATCCAGTGCACTCCTGGTATTATTCATTGCGTGATGTCCTCAATGGCATTAACTAATGTCGTCTAGATTTCGTTCACGCGCAAAGTAGATCAATATTTACAGTGATAATATCGTACGATGTCGAAGCGACCTCATCGACGGTTTCCCTAAAATCATTACAGTGACGACCGCCTGTTGAATCGCCATAAATTGATCCATCATTCTCTAGCCGAGTTGTCCTCATAGTCTATACTACTAGTCTATACTCTTTCGCTTCTACCGTTGGTACTGGTAATCCAGTTCAGCTATAACTACTGACAATTTTTCCTTTGAAAAAGTTAAGACAAACAAGTGACGGTTTTATTACTGCAATTTAGAGATTTTCATACAAAACATTGTCGGCTTATATGGCCTCACCATATAACTCTTGCCGACAATGACTTTAAATGAACGTTTTAAGTTCAAATGACTGCGTACAAAAATTTAAAAATAGTTCTAACTTAATCATCCAGCTACACTATTATGAATATTAATTCAAGATTTTATTATAATAAATGTACATAAAGTAATGCATAATCTTCACACTGGAAACAGTTATTACGCAATTATCCAACTACGTCATCGTGGTGGTCTACATTATTATGAATTAATTAAAAGAAAAGCACAAAATATATACCCGCGACAAACAGAAAAACATAATTTACAGCTTATTACTCTTCATGACTGCCTTTGCAATCTAAATCAATAAGCATAAAAGCAAATAAAAATATACATAACATTGCTTAACTAGGCATTCAGCTGTCTAACTGCACTATTATACACTACCTGCGAAGAGCACGTGTACTTTGGCCGTCAAGCTAGTGACGCACTTCCTTTTCGCAGCTGGGACTGCCGAAAATGATAGACGAAAAGTCTGTCGGCCAAATCTCAATGATTCTATCACGCCGCATCGTATACTCATCAACCAAAAGACACTTTAATTGGGAAATATATATATATATAGAAGATTAACAGTAAAAAATATCTTGTGGACAGTTCCGGCTAGTTCTGATCCCTTGGAAGACGTTTCTGTAACGCGTCGCATGACAGACCTAGACCTCCGTTTACGTAAAGAATCTTCATTAATTTAGCCATCGTTTTAAAAACAATTTTGCCAAAGTGGGAGAGTGTATACCATTATTGTTTTTTTTAATTTTAGTCTCATAGGATCAAATAATCAGCGACAGGCAGATGGATCGACGCCGCTTGCCATCCCACCACTAAGAAACAGCGCATCGCCCCCGCACAAGACGAGCAAATCTAAAAATTCTGTTTCAGATTATGCGCAAAATTTGGCAACATCTGTCGATGGTCAAGTGGAGTTTCGACGCAGACAAGTGGCTTCTTCTGCACGAATAAACGACCATCCAACTAATGATATACTGAAAGACATGTCAGGCGATCTTATTTAAGAATGACTAATTGAGCACATTACATCAAATCCTTTTCAAATCTAGCCCTACGACACTGAACACATCGGGTTAAATTCTCCGGTAGCAGAGTTTGGTCTACATTAGAAATCAGTAATGCTTATTCAAAGAGCTATTTACGATGATTGCAGTTGCTTTCTTAATTTATTATTAAATTGCTAAAAATAAGTGTCCCAAATTCTTCCAGTTCAATTAATTTTCTACGTGAATTTATCAAGCCATTCGCGAGTCTAAATTATTTTGGGCGTTATCAGTATGATACGGTAATAATGAAACCAAATTATGTCATGTTTTGCCTAGACAAATGACAAGAAACTTTTAATAGATAGTCATTGTAAATCTATCCATTTAATCAAAACACTAACAGTATACTTTGCACACGTTAGTAGCTTTCTCTTTTAATATTATTTAGTATATTTATGCCACTCCGGTCCGACGGTATAGGACACCGTGGCATTCAGCATCACATAATTCCACTGATATATATATATATATATATATATGTGTGTGTGTGTGTGTAAGTGTACATTTTTCAAAACATATATCGAATTATTAGCTACATTCCGTAATAATATCCAGGTATTTTCGCAGGTTTTGTGCAAATAGAAATGCTGCCATATCAGCTAGAACTTAAATTCGGTACACTGCAAGTTTTAAATTTATTTCAGCTACCAAACTTCACTCGGGCTGGTGTAAGTGTTGCTTGAATCATGAGTTTCCAACTTGCCGGCTGAGAGCTGTCATTATGTATAAGCACACATAGGTACTTACGCATAAACATTTATTTATATATAGTTAATTAATACATAGTGTACCTACGTAATATATTAATTTCTAATTAAAAGGCAATGCATTATTTCATTTGTGGCAGTGGTGCGATTTAAAAGCGGTTTATTAAAACTCCCTTTAATGAATTCGACTATCGAAAATATAATATGAATGTTTATTCTTGATGTGCGCAGATTCATTTAATCACTAATAGTCTAAACAATATCGCAACAGTACATATACCCACGTTTGTGGTCTGACCGAACATTCTCATAATTAGGTGAACATACTCGTATATTCAAAATTCGGTGGAAGTTTACAAATGTGTATTTATTAAAATTTTAGTCATGATGGAAAAATGAAAAATGTGCCGACTAGTATCTTCTATTTCAGCTTATTGTCCAAGTGTTCCGAAAGCTTTTGTAGCGTCCATGCTTTGCCTTATTCCACACTCAGATGTATTGATTTTGTATACTATATTTAGGTCAGGCTATTTTTCACGCCATGCCGATCTCCTAATTAAAGTCGTTTGCGCTATGAATGGTCGACCCAGAGTTCTTCGTCAGCCCACTTATGGCCATAAATATCGATCATAGTTTTCCGACAGTGGAACATTAGATCCGTTGTTTACACTTGTTATCACTTTCATTTTTGTAAAGAAAAATATTTTTTAACAGCATCAAAAATTTATCAAGTACTTCTGTTAAATTTAATTTTAATAAACGACGTACTTGCTTGATTTTTTTAAATTCTGACTTAATGGAACTTTTGTTTTTTAAGGTAATTCCACTGGGAGACCCTTTGCCTTGGGTCTTAAAAATGATTTCTGTATTTGCCAAATCGTTTCTACTTTACCAGACAAATGTTTAAATATTTAAGAATAATTTATTGTGCGGGTGGTGGTAACAATTCTTTAAATTAAGTTTGCGAGCTGGCGGTAGTTTTTTATGTTGTTCGACGACTGATTAAATAAAATGGGATTGGTGTTTACTTCAAGTTCGCAAACTTGATTTAAAGAAATATTTAACTGTGCGGTATGTTTGTCAATTCATCCAATTTTAAATCGTGGAATTCCACGATTACAAATTTTCTTCCAGTGGAAGTCACGATCTACTGCAGAGCCCACATTTTAATTATCACTGGCTGGTCTATCTTAAATTAATGATTATTTATGTGAATCCGTCATTCGAGATATTTATTATGTTAATTTTGACTTCGTGTTGTGAATAGAAATAATAGAATCCTGTTTAAACTATCAGATAGGCCTTCGAATCTTCCATTTTAATATTTGTAGTGGTAAATAAATTCAAAATTGCTCTAACAGTTTTTCACTCGCGCTAATCTGATTTGAGCATCGCTCTAAGTTGGTTATACCTATATACACGCGCAGAGACCAGTCTCTCACATGGAGAACTCAAGAAGAGTGTTGAAAACAAAAACAAGGACCTTCGATTTTACCAATTTGAGACTAAAAAGGCGATAGAGTTCCCGTGTTACGATGAGAAACATGTCCCTGTGCTCAAGAGGTAACATCGTCAGTGGCCCTTCTGTTTACATTCCATATAACAAATGCACGTTGGTATGTAAAATTATGGAAATCATGAGCAGCAACGACTGGGGCATCAATTGTTTTAAGAGAATTTCTTTCATACCGGAATATTTACGATAAAAGCGGTCACCAATTCGATTAGAAAATATTACAATCAATCTCACACACAAACATCCGAAC
The DNA here is from genome assembly GCA_029291075.1 of Eudiplozoon nipponicum. NCBI lineage: Eukaryota > Metazoa > Platyhelminthes > Monogenea > Mazocraeidea > Diplozoidae > Eudiplozoon > Eudiplozoon nipponicum. The sequence continues at coordinate 136,177 of JAQBSW010001251.1, read as the reverse complement.
ATAATTACATCAATGAATATAAACATACAAAAATGCAATACAGCCGCTAGTAACTTATGCTTCATGTTCTATATAACCATACATGTATATATTCACACACAACGCATCCGTATATATATATATATATATATATATATATATATATATATAAATTTTACCTGCATATATCAATATATGTAAATATACATTTTTCAATATTTAGCCGAGTCTACCACAAAATAGGCTGAAGAATAATCTGGAACTATATGAACTAAAACTTAGTTGCCTTCATCGGAGTTCACAAGGACCATCGAAGCTAAACAAAATTCCATAATTCATGGGGAAGCCGCAATTCTGCTGTGGCATAGCAAGATTACCGCCAGCCACACGTTCTGACTCTGTTCGACATTCTATTATCATCACTAGATAACAATTGATATTCAATGTGATTAATGTTCACATCAAACTCGCAAATATGAGGTAAAGAATTGATATTACCACCCGTACAATCAATGATTGTTTAATTTTTTAACACGTGTGGTGAAAGCTGCAGAAAGTTAAGGTTCGTAACTGCATGGAAATGGTGCAGTCGACATTTGCATTCAAGTAAAATGTACGCTAGACTACTAGGGATGAGAACTGCATATTCAAATTTACTTTCAATGTAACTCATATAAATTCATTGCGGTTTGATCCTCGCTAGTCAGCTTGTCGTCGCACTCTGATAATTGTTATGGAAGGTCGAAATGCATCTGTACGCGTAACTGACGGTTGTTATGTTACTTTATGTTCTGGTTAGATGCAACTGGACTGTTGTTTATCTAAAACTCGCAAATTTGATTTAAAGTATCGTTATCACCACCCGCGCAATCAATGATTGTTTATTTGTATAACTTATATAAGTGTGATGTTAAATACTGCTACAGACGATATTTTCAGTCAAGTGCAAGATGTAGAATTAAACAATCATTGCTTATTCTGGAGTGATAAAAATTATTGAAATCAATTATGCCAGCCTATATCAACGTCAATTCAAGTTATGCAAACCCGTAAGCTTGATTTAAATGAAATCACAAGGTGTGTAAGCCTACAATGGATGAGATATTTTCCCGGTTTTATATTGCGGTTTGATCATCGAATTTCGGAACGCATCTGTAGGTGTGGAGGCGGTGGTTTTGCTGTTGTGCGACTGGTTAGATACAATGGGATTGGTATTGGTCTCAAGCCCATAAACTTGATTTAATGGGCTCATACTGACCGGTCTGTAGGCAATTATTTTTTTGCACTAATTAATATGAAAAAGTAGATATTCGGCATGCGTAGTAAGCTCAATTCCTGCTGGTTCGGACAAAAATTTTAAATAACTTCAGCAATTTCGTATTTTAAGACAAAATACTAAATTTTTCAACCTAGATAAATAAGTTAACAAGTATTTTTTGAAATTTGATTGCGGAGTGCAGGCTTCATATATTCCAATGCCGCGTTTTACGTACGCGGGTTTTAGCTTTACACCGACAGTTTCACAAATCCGGTTGATCACAATTTCCATTTCCAGCTTCTTCATTTTATTCACATAAAATGCAAATCGCCTCTCATTTACCGAACTGTGTTGCAAAATACCCTAATAACAAACTAAAATGTAATAAAGCAATACAGATACACAAGATTTAAACTGCCGCTTCAAACATACCAACGGGGACCAAAATAGTACATTACGAGCAAGTATATAATAATAAAAATTGTGATCATCATCTTCATAAGCAGCAATCCATGAGTAACACATTCCGATGCCTTAATTCTGTATACACATAAATTTCCTAGTAATATTTGAACTAAGGAAAACTCTACGTCGCCCAGTTTTGGAAAGCAATGGAATAACTACAACTGTAGAAATTAAAAAAAACTTCAAATAATTCTAATTCGGAACAAAATTCGTGTTCCTGTTAAGAAACGTAATAAATGTTAACCATGAGCACTACCGAGGCATGATCTGTAATAATTTACATTTGGCCAACACAGTGCCTAAAATAAACCCAAATCCCGATATTGTTGTAATCGGAATTCCAAAGGTGAACATTAGGTCACTATTTAAAATTGCCTTAAGGGGAAGTTGCGAGTTCAGCTATGGCTCACAATTCTGACTGCGTTAGTTATGCTGTCATTGATTGGAATGAATTTAACTATACTCTAGAGAAAAGAACATGTTCGTAGCTTTAGCCGAATATATCTAGTTAAGCCCACGCACTTAAGGCATAATCAAGTCATCTTCTTCATTTGACCCAATTTCCTGGAAAATTCCAAGATTTCCATCATGTTAATTGTTCCCTGATTAACGATCGTAAGTTGCGGAAGAATAAAGTGACAGAGTTCACGAATAAACGCACTAGTCATAAACTGCCACCCTTCCAGTTATGCATTTATTTCGTTATGGCATAAAAATACGACCTCTTGGTTTACCAAGCTTAGTAGTATACGATTCGATTAAGTGCAAGGCAATTTGAAATACTGAAAAGCCTAATTAAATTCAATACACAAAATGGAAAAATGTAACCACTAACTCTAATTAAATTTATGATTAAGAATCGAACTCGATTTGGTCACTAATTTACTGTTTGTCCAGACCAGCGTTGATTAAAAAATCTTTTATGAAAATACTTTTACAAACTGCAATCCTACTTGTACGGTTGGGCCAAAAATATATTTTAAATAAATGTTGATGTTAATTAGAGCTGCATTCCATTAGATGGACTTCCTTTATACACATAAGAAAATACCCAAATTAATAAAATATAATATTTGTGTATTAATTGTTTCTGGCACCGATGCATCTTAAGAAATGATCCAAAATAAAACCAAATTTAAAACATCCGTAAAAAATACTAGTCATTCCATAAAGATGCGAGATTCAACGCGTTTCTTTAGGAATTGAAAAATACGTCAAAATGCAATTGGTTATAGTGACTAAAAAGCACGTTTTGTATGTTAAAACGTCATGTCCAAACCTGTGAGACAAAACGTTCAACAGAATGTCCACAAATGAACGGCATATCTAGAGGAAAATAATGGATAATTTCGCAGAAGAAAAGGCGATCAGCATATCACTGTAATGATTTTCACCACATGTGATGCATTTGATCATAGTAAGCCGTCTTCCAATACATCACCCAAAACAACGCTACACCTAGTCCACTCTCTACCTCACACAAATCATTTCCTCCAACGGACTAAAACTTACAAAGTGAACTACAGGAATGGCAGGTATTAGTTGGTATTTGTATATTAATGTAAAAGTAATAAAATGCGCACATAAATTTACTTCATTATTCCAACAACATTTGATCAATAGTGGGTGATATATCTCTAAATGTACACGTATTTCGCAGCATTGGTAGCACAGTTGTGCAATGCGACGAAAGTGAGCCCCGGAAGCCGCGATTCTGGCAATTAATTGATAGGTTCTAAATGTGGACTAATTGTCTTTGTTATCATACGAAATGTTAGGTTTACACTGACAAAAACATTACTTGTAAGTTATGCCATAAATAATTATATGTTAGTGTATATAAACTGTATAAGTATATGGTATAAAAATGAGTGAACATAAAGCAGTTTTACTCAGCCACATTTCGGCGATTAAACGCGGTTTTTAAAAATTGTCGTTAAAATGTTGTATTTCTACTAAAAAAATATGGATAAGCTTTTCTTGAGGTAGTTCTGTGTGTACTCTGCACAAGTAAAAATGAAGTAGCAGCTGAAGTCACCGTTTCCCTAATTTTCCCTAGACATAGTTTAAATGAGCATGGCATTCAACGATTGGTCCAGATCAATCAGTCAGGGATATCAGGCCTTAACCGATTTCCAATTGATGGTGCCCATAATTACATAGAACAATCAAAAATATAAATACATAAAGAAATAAATTATTTTAATTCCCATATTCGACCAGGAAGCATTAACTATTTTTGCAACATACATTACGTCAGTAAGAGCTGAAATATTCTCATATTAGAAAAAATTGCGGCTTATCGAAAAATAAGAAAATTATGCTAGATACACAATGGAAAATTAAGTAAATAACGGGAGCATAAAACGTACTAAGCTAAAATGCATTCATTCATGACATCAGACTAATTTCAAATGCGATCAAAGGCAGACACCCTTTTTGCATTAGGCCTAATTGCATAATTGTCTCGTTGACTCAACTTTGACGCGGTCATTTTTTTAAAAATGCACAACGATCCATAAACTCTCGTTCCGACAAACTGTGTATCTATAGGAGCACATAGCTATAAATATAAGGCTTTTATCGGAGCTAAAATAAAATAATATTATCCGATGCATAGGATAGAGATATTCATTTCTCAGCACTTCTCAGAGCTACTTGGCCCAATCCCAATACCTGTATGAGGAGAAGCAAACAATTACATAATTTGCATACCTTAAATTGCAACATACTTTTGTAAATCAATGATAGTAAATCAAAGCCCATAGCACGAAATGAATAAATTGTCTATATTAATAAACATGAATGCAAAGTTTTTTACATTATTTAGCATGATGTAAGCATAGACAGTGTGTATCTGTAAACAAATATATGATATAACGTTCAGCGTTCTTCATTAATCTAAAAAAGAATGAGCTCAGTCAGTTAAGAATCTGACTTGTGTATACGTACTCAAGTAGATTTATAAACATTTAATTTGATCTCGATAATACACATACAACAGATATTTTAAACCAAACAAAGGTAGTCATTAAGAGAAAGCACAGTTAAAGAGAGATATCATTTTATATAGACACGTCAGAATATATGAAAACGGATTCAAATGTTTTTTTTTATTTAAAAAAATAGTAATTAATTACCCGAAGAGTCAGGGAATAGCCTCGTATATACATGGAAAGCAATAGACGTTTGATAAATGAAGGTAAGTGAAAAATAACCGTTATCCATTGGCTAGTTGAAAAATTACAAGATGAAATCCTGCCTTAGTGCTTAGAAGTAGTATGCAAAATGAAAAATAACCAAAGGCAAAAGAATGCAACCATTATATATAGTTCTTACTCATTAAATAAAAAAACTGTGGACGATAACCATCTCATTCTATAAATTAAAATTGATGAAGGGAGTTCTAGCGGACAGCATACAACGGAGCTACATAAATAGTCGATTTGCAAGTACCAGTATATTCGCATCGCTTGAATGAATAGAGAATAAGTGGTAGAAACACATTTATACATGCATACTTATATACAGCATACTAGATAATAATATTGAATCAGTATTTCTGCTATACAAAACCTCATAATTTCTCTTGGTTGAAGCTCACGGATAAACAGCACGTTATTAGCGTTACAACACATTTTTTTGAAAATTATACAATTAAGTAAATATTAACTAAAATATATTTCCAGCTAGATTAACAACAGCAGAATCTTATTATATGATATATATATATATATATATATATATATATATATATATATAGGCGCACATAACTTTTGAGGAAACCGGATTAAAAGATTTGAGTGCATAACGAACTCCTAAACATCACTATTTTATTTACACTTAAATAGTGGCGTTACAACAAAAGTAGACCGTAAATAACGGTTACTAGATATAATGAGTAGAAACTCGTGAAGTATAACATGACGACGCCAAAATATCAGCGCTGTTAAAAATTCAAGTGGAGGTATATTTAAGTACAGACAAAGCCGATAATCCAACGAGTATAAAGAAAGCCAGGTTTAGAAGCCAATTATGCAGAAGCCGTTGAACTACACACCTGGACTACTTAATATCACCTTAACAACAAAAAATCAGCTTTTTCTAACCGCGTTAAAAGAATAATACTGAACACTCATCTTTATTTATATATATATATATATATATATATATATATATATATATATATATTCACCATCTTTACAGATAAAATTAGCTACGAAACGTTTTCAACATCATTCATTAAACTGATAAGGCCTTGCAGAAGCCCAAACGAAACAGGCATACAATACCACCAAACATCAACGATCAGTGTGCAGGATCCAAATGCATGCATAGTCACTTGCGCCACTCACTTTAAATGTCACGTCGCCTACCCAATAATCTTTACAATTAATCGTCAATAACGATGGTGTCCGCCATCTGTTCCTCCTGTTGTATAACCAGCCGGCGTTTGGCTAACGGTGGAGTGTTCAGCGTGAAAAACGTTTCTAAAGTTATTCGCTTCCTGGCCTGCCGGTCACTGCCGGGCATTGCAGACTCCGGTGTCGATGGAGTTAAACAGGTCGTAGTAGAAGATGGCGTTTTAGGCGTCACCAACAGGCTTGAAGTACATGGAGTGCCTTTGTTGCTTGTTTTAATTTCTTGTTTACTCTCAATTTCAGAAGCGTTTGTTTTAATGACAGGTAATTGAGATGTCTTTTTTATGACTGACCCAACTTTGCTTTTTGAATCGCAACGCTTTCCTGACGCCGAAGAATTGTTCTTTTCAGAAGACAGTGGCGTCTTGTCAACAATCCCAATGGTTTTCTTTGCTAAATAAAGTTTAAAACAATGCAATTAAACTCTTTATCATATTCCAATAAAACAAGTTTTTATAGAAACGCCAGGATCTATAGTTGCAATTTGGAACAATATTAAAATTAATATCTGAAAGTTTATTATCGATATATAGATAAATCAACAAAGATATAATTATTTGTATCAAAAGGCAGGGCTTGAATACGCATAAATAATATAGAAAAAGCAAAATTTATCAGTAATCTTCATTTTGTCCCAATCTATTTGACTAGTAACGTAGTGAATTTCTCCGGATAGAATTGTTTTTGCTGATTAGTAATTAGTAAAAACTAAGAAAGTGCATGCTAACTTCGGTACAACTTGGTAACAATTGCACACACATATGTCCACGCATACCATCTCAATATATGTCAACCAACTAAGGCCAAGGTTTAGAGTGTAACGTAGGGTACTATAAACTATTATCGATAAAACATGAAAAGAAACCACCCGGCAGCTTATCAATGAATTACCAAATTAATGCAGCAACACAGATGAATTTTACCTAATTTGTAGCCATATACATTCCCTGCCTGACAATTAGTCAGACCGATTAATTATAGCATGAACATTGCCGGGACTAATGTGATACAGCCACCATCCCGTTTCAGGTGAGGCCTCGAGTTTGATTAAATGTCGCACTAACACTTAGTTTCAAATGAACAGAAACGAAATAAGAACTAGTGTACCAAATCCTAAGGAATAGTTTTGACAATTGAAGGAAACTAGCAACTGGCGCCTGGTCAAATAGTGCTCGTCAGCCTTGCATTGCCGAGCATCAAAGTGAAAAAAGTTATCTCTATTGGTAGTGAGTGTCCTACTGCTCTTTCACAGCCAACATATAACTGAATAATACGAAGTAAAATGAATCCATATTGCATCGGCCATCGCGCAGTATAAAAGCATCACTTTGACTGTCGTGTAGATTGGATGAGAAAAGTAAGGCTAGTGCACACACATTCATTTCCAATTCTTCCTATTTTCCTTCACTTTCCTTTTCCGAATCTAACAATAACGTTTTTTTACATGCTATGAATATGGTGGCTGTTTTCATATTACTGATCCAAATATCGGATTGTCATATATCGAAAGTAATTCAAAACTGCCATTCATTAAATCAATGTTATGTCTTCACGTCAACGCATTTAATATTCGGAAATTAAATCAATTTTGACAACATGAAACTTTAGCACATACGTAGGATAGACTAGAAACTGATATATTTTTTTATAGCCGAAACTAGCATTCAGGATCCTAAGATTAAAGAACTGGAAACAGCACAAGGCTTATCTAGATTATATTGACTAAGAAACGCTAGTACCACCAAATATTATAAAGCCGGCCAGTTGGGAGCTGGTGGACGAATTGACCATTTCACAAAGGCTTTTATGTTTTCTATCAATATTTTTGCATTTCAGATATTAGATGTTCTTCCAAGTGCCTTTAGCGACGAAAATGTTCTAAGATGAATTGGCATTAATCATTGAATTTCACCAAAATGAACGTACACGTGCGAAGCACTAGAACAACTGAAAAGACCACCAAATCTTGTTATCAGAAATGACTATGGCTTCTAGTCTTTATTCGTAGCCGAGTTTATATTTGCTAATTTTGAGCATTCAAAATGTAAAATTATACATCAAATGAGTACTGTCAAAGAGTTTACCTGATGTCGTGATACTCTTTCGTGCCATTATATTGGTAGATACAGCCACGTTTGTAGTGTACTCCCAGGAAGGCAATGCAATGTCTGTCAATCTCGTAGACAATTCATTATTTGCACTGATAAATTCGATAACGTCAACGTTCTCGTCATAATCATTAAATAAAACAGCGGCTTGTTCCAACGACAAATTGAGATAACTAATCAGATCTTTCCGCTTCTTAAAAAGAATTTCAGGTTTAACTAGCCATCTAATTGATAAAGTAAATAATTTAATAAGTAATAAAAAATTAACTTGAGTAAGAATCATAAATAAAATGATAGTTAAAAAACTCATTTATATTATGACATAAAATTTACACAAACAAACACGCATACATTCATGCATACATGCATACATACATACATACATACATACATACATACATACATACATACATACATACATACATACATACATACATACATACATACATACATACATACATACATACATACATACATACATACATACATACATACATACATACATACATACATACATACATACATACAAAAATACATACATACATACATGCACGCATAGATACATACATAATAGGCCTATCTGCCAAAACCATTGAAGATCAGAATATGATGAAAATTCAGCTCTTGCACTACATTAATATAGTCACCATTGGCCTTTTTTAGTTTCTAAAGTGTCATTGGGTGTTTCCTGCTCACTGAAAGAAGGCTTTGTCGGATCTAAATAACACCCCATGTTTTAATTAGACCGATGAATGTATTATTTAAGTACAGAAAAGTTTCATAAAAATAAGGTGTACAAACCAAACTTGGGCACTCTGGTCGACAAAAAACCGTTTTGTAAGTGCACTTGTTATGAAAAATAGTGTGTATCGGTATGATCAACTTTCTATGCTTCGGTTTATCTACCTCCATCCAGTGAAACATTAGTCACTTTCGTCTATCAGAGAGCTCTGGTGAAACGAGGCTGGTCAGCCTCTGCAGAGTTAAGCAAATTTGGCTCTCTTTGGCGAGTAGTGCAAGCTTCCAAATGGAACTGACACTACCCTAACACTTTTGTGAATAGATGTGTAAGGTTTAGGTCATTGTCGATGGTGCTCTAGGAGGCCAATTTATGATAAAAAAATTACAATACGATTAGTTCTAACCCGCCGCTCTTTAATGTGCCATCGCCTTTGAATCAAGTTAAGGAATTGTGTTTACGTAAGATGGATTGGTGTATCTACAGAAAGAGTTGATTAGCTATCTCCTTAAAATCAAAAGTTAATCGGTGAGGCTGCATTAACTAGCATTATAGATACGCAATTTGACAGAAGGCCTGATATTTTTATTTTTCTAGAAACTTGCTATAATTAAAAATACTGTTACGCCATTTATGTATTCTTAATCGATTAAATCTAACAGGAAAGCCGCAGAGATAGAAATGGAATTCAGAAATACGACCAAGCTTGTCAAACGACTAAACAATTGTAACCTTAATAGTCATGGATATATGTTGGCTGCAAAAGAACAGTCGAACATACGTTTATTGTGAGGATCAAAGGCGTATATATATATTTTTTTAATTTATGATTTCTACTGCATTGGAATACTACACAGAATATTTTTTTAAAGAAAACAAATTGAATAAGTAAAAGTAAATTTATTGTGGATAATGGCCAGTTTATTCCTAAAATACGTAACAGCGCAAATTATCAACTTTCCGTTATACCCGTGTTTAGTATTCCACTGATGCAGTAAATAGTTAATCGGAATTTCCTGGAAATAAAAATATAGTTCGCACTCAAAAATCTAGAGGAATAACAAAATAACGTAAGCTGGAAACTGTTGCTTAAGTAAAGTTATGAGATGACGCGATTGTTTAAAAACTTGCATCTATAAAAAAATCACATACCTTCCCTCTTCAAAATTGGCTATCCTACCGATTTCTGCCATCACTACTGTTTGACTTATCGCAAGTGAGTCCCAGTCCACGGAGATGCCAGAACTCGTTGGAACTCCATTTGACCTTTGCTTAAAATCTGCATAGTTAATTAAATCAGACGGAATGAACGAGCCCTGCTCTGATGAACTGTTCCGTAATGTTGCGTCATTTTGAACTGGCAAATTTCCCTTGGTTTTCAGCTGCCAAAATATACGGAATTCGAAGGCTAATTTATGCCTCGATAGAAGATTACGATGTACTAACTGAATAAGGAAAACGATAGCTAAACAAGGGGAAATAATAGGAAAAAATCGGTGAAAATTCTGAAATATTACAATGAAGCAGGCCTAAACTTGTAAAGAAAAATAAGATACCTTATTGATTGAAAAATAAACTTTTAATATATAGTGTATAAAAAGTTTACGAAGACAAGCGTATTGCCGAATCAGTCACTTGCAGAATTATTTCTCCATAGTTGAATAAACAGAAATTTGAACAAAAACTGAATATAAAGTGGTCAATTAATATGTTTTTGTGCGCCTCTGTATGTCCTTTTTTTAGTTTCTTTGTGTTTGTTGCATAGTCTATACATAAAATCCAACTTAATTCACATTGCTTTTTAAAGTTCACTATATGAAGTACCAGATGTTTTCAACAAGTTGGTGTGTAATGAAACGAAAATAGTATTTTAAATTTTGTATAAACTCTATGTATAAAGTGGTTACACTTTTCCACAAATACTTTTTTTAAAGTTACATTAATAACACAAAAATGATAGATCAATATTAAAATGGAGAGATATAAATTGCGTGAGTGTCGATAACACTTATCTACCTAAATCAAATTTTAAATATAATTTACAGACATATATTTTAAGCAGTCACTTTTTGTTTCAAACCTTACTGGATGAACATTTTCTTTGCACAAATAATGACTGAGCTCATTGCACATGCAGACATTTCAAGGAAGCTGTATTGCTGATGTCGCCTTGCCCGAATGTTAACTTGGCCATAATTGTGTTGTGGAGAGGTTTAGTTTGCCTCATTTCTGTGAGTTATCCTGATAAATTTACCCATAGTAGCAAGGTATTCCTTCTCTCTCTCTACCCCCCCCCCTCTCTCTCTCGTAAATCTCACTAATAATTTGTCTAAATTCACTTATATACTTTTTTTCACTCCTTATGGTTGTATGGCAGTGAAGCATTAGTCACTTGACTTTTGTGTGGCTGGATATGATGATGATGACATTTCAATCTTCTTTGTTTATCATTATCGTCATCATCACGGACAATAATACAAAGGCCATTAGCAGCTGATGCTTCACGGCCACAAATTTGATAAATAAAAATTAAATTAAATAAATAATAATGACAAAAATTAAAATGTAGATTAAAAAAATTATATATTATAAGTCATTTATGAGAAGGAAGACCTAGATAATACGAGTATACTTAACAGGATAATAAATAGAAATGAGGCAACATAAACCTCTATATAACACCAATATGATAAAGTGTGCTTTAAATCAAAATGACATCGGGAATACTACAACCTTTCTGTATTCAGTGTATCGTTTCATAATCTCAACCGAATCTCACAGTTAACTCTGTCAACTAAAAGTTACGCAAATGAAACCAGTAAAAAATTTCAACAAATTGCCACTGAGCCCGATTCAATTTGATACTGCGTAGGGTTTACAAGCAAGAACTATAATGCGCACATTGACCAAATCAAGGCATATGAGAGGGACCTATAATACAGACTTTAACTGTAGTTGACTTTGGCTGTTTCTGCCAAATCAAAACAAATCCACCTTCTTTCTTAGGCCAATCTGGTTGAGAGAATAACGCTCAACTTTGTAGTAGATTTGAAGGCATGCAAATATATAACCGAGCTAGCGAAGTTTATGGAACCATATTGGTTTGTCTAACGAGTTGTACTTGTTGGTCGAATCAAAACACGTTTACGGATGTCAGCGTCGCTTATTCGTTGGTGATAATCTATATAGCCTATAGTTTTCAAACAACGATGATCCAATGCCTGTAGCATTTAAGATAATCAATACTGAAAGATCAAGCTTCACTCACGAATAACAAAACCGCCTGTAAGGAAGCATTGTACACCCTACCTTTAAAGTAGAGTGAGATAGTCTCGTTTCTCTATAAATGACTAAGACCAGATCCTTACAATGTAGCCGCAGAGTTGACATGAAACGACGAGCGATCCTGTGAACGCATCCTAAATTTGGAGGGTGCAACCTTCATAGCTAAAGGCGAAACGATGTCATAATTTCGGTTTTAGAATAATAATAAAATATCGTCAAGTAGTTAAGATCGACTAATATACCACAGGGGAGAATTTGGACTCCTGCATCCTGAACTTGTGGAAGAGTATAGTTCATAACAGCACATATTACGAAGTTAAACAAGCATGTAGGCCCTAACGCGGCCAGGCGTGCCTTTGCAGACAAAACATATACAATTTACGGACTTAGTTGGAATATCCCCTATCGACAGAATATCGAATATAACATTGCTGTTTACGGAGTCAAATGCACCCTTGACGTCTAAAAAGACGGCTATTGTAGGACGACGACATACCTAATACAGCTAGAGCATTTTCCTAAGGTAAAAATATTATCTATACACTTTTGTTCTGAACAGAATTCGTTTTGTTCTTCTTTAGTATGTAATTCACGCAATGGCACAAATAATCTAGATGAGACTGAAGTCAAGTTGATAAAAAGACGGCTATCAAACGAATTACGATTGCCTTAATTTGCTTGCTTTACTTTACTGCGGCTGACTCCTTTTGGAGGATAAGCCGGCTCCACATTTCAAATAAGATCGATGATCGACTCACTCCAAACAACCGACACTATTTATAATCAAGGTTGTGGTCTTGATATAAGCACCTGACCCATTAATTACTTACATATGTCAGTATAAACTAAGAATTGTAGTGTAGAAAAGGCAATTCATCCAGTTGACCGGTTTCATTCTTATTGGGAACTCATCACGTATTACTTTACTGCGGCTGACTCCTTTTGGAGGATAAGCCGGCTCCATGACATTTCATGGTGTTTCTTGGGAATTTGGTACAAGTGGTGTCCCCTCACCACTCGTCATCCCGTATTGGAAAGTTCGCTAACTTGATTATAGTAATTGTTATCACTGCCAGCGCAATCATTGTTCGTTTAATTGTGTAAATGTTTATTTCAATACCACTTCCTCATGTAGCGTGATGTCTTTTAAAATAACGATAGTTAGTTGGAACTCTAAGACAAAATGGATGCCGTATGAGCTCCACTTAAAAGAAAAAAGACTAACCGAGTTAGATTAGTTAGTATATAACTCTGAAGTCTTCAATTTACGTACCACGACACAACATCCTTTATTGATTATTAGATTGTTATACTGTCATTTATTGTTTGGCTAACTTTTAATTTTCTTGAAACAAACATCGGCTATTATCTAATGCGAAATCCTTTCTGGTCTATTAGGAATTTCGCACCTAGATTCGAGAATATCAGTAAATTTTTCAGATAATCAATGAAAATTTATACTGCAGAATGTATATATTACACAGTAAATTTCTTATTAGAGTAAACACGTTTAATAACAAAATTGATAATGAAACGATGACTGTTTGCACGGGCGGCTATCACAATTATTTAAATCAAAATTGCGCGCTTTACATAAGCGCCAATCCCATTAAACATGCATTTGTCAGTATGAACTGTACATTATATAATGTAGAAAGGGTAATTTATCCAATAGACCGGTTACGTCCTTATATTTATGAGAAAAGAGGACCGTAATCCATGCAATACAATTTATCCAAAAAATTATTTCTACAAGAATCTGGAGTCTTTAATATATTTGCTCATCCAATCTAAACTGTACATTTGTCGTAACTAATCCCTACATAGCTATATCTGCCATGGTTTTACGAAATTTAGACTACTTATTTTTCGTAACTCCATGTGGTGTGTCATTGCTTTCATTGTAAATGTGTCCGTAATTAATGGGCGTGCCATATTCTGCCCGTTATGTTTCTGTTTCAGTCCAATTTGATTTCTTTTTAAATTACTTTATGTACGTTTAAGCAGGGATTAAGCTTGTTAATTGCAATTCCTTCAAAAGCCAGAATCATTTTCTTCAATTTTTCCTTGTACAGAACTGAAAATTTATAACTTTTGACAGAATGACCTGTGTGATTAAATTTTCACAAATTGTTCATTTTTGTGCAGGATCTGCATCCGTTTTTAATTATTTTTGAAAGATATTAGTTTTTTTCTAACAACGAGCCTCTTCTTTGAACCGCCAATGTACTGAGCGTTACAGGTACACTTAAATTTGTATACTGATAATGGTGCTGATGTAACAGAGGGGTTAACTTTTTCATTAGTTCGAATACGCTTTGTTGTGTTGAATACAGGTCTTATCTATATTGACGGAAACTGAGCTTTAGTCGCTCGAATTTTTTTCCTTTGAAAATCTCAGCTGGAAGATCACCTAAAAAGGGAATCAGTGAGGTATTTTGTTTTCCTCCAAATAAGTCTCTGTTTTATTAATTTCCCTCAAATTATATTCGATAAAACAGATGGCATAGAAATAAGATTAATAAATTTTATCCCAATGATTATGGTTCTTTTTCTCATACGTTAAAAAACGGTGAAAATAACTATAATTATATATATATATATATATATATATATATATATATAAAATATATATTATATATATAAGCCGAAATTCTCGAGGAAACACGGCAGGTAGATTAAACAAATTTAGCGTAAACACAGGAACATACGATTTTAACATCGGTAAATAAAAAGAATACCTTCGTCTGTGAGTGACCTTTTTCGGCCAACAGTCCGTTGGCATGAATTCGGAACAGACTCGAGTTCTAACGGTACAGAGATCGGCAAAGTCATGTCCCATAAGTGAACCTTTACGTAATTAGCAAATCATAAAAATGCAAAACAACAAGTCAAATGGATCTATACCAATTAAGATAGGACAATGAATAAACAAACATCATTTAATATATATATATATATATATATATATATATATATATATATATAAAAGAACTATTGTTTAAATTTTGATTTGTCATTCAGAATTTGTAACATCGCCTGACTATAGTCCGTATAGTTCATTAACACTACGTTGTCCCTTTATCTGGCTTCATGAGTCTGACTTGTTTGTTTGTTGTAGCTCATTCAGTTCTTCTAGATGCCTTTGGTGACCGTTTATTGCCTTTGAATGTGCGCATATATTGGCCATACACTTCGGAGGTCCGATTTAAAGAGCAAATGTCGTATATTGGTGGAAATTAGAACTATCAATATATATATATATATATATATATATATATATATATATATATATATATATCATAATACCCTTCCCATGTGCGCAAGAAAAGGGAATTTGTTTTATCCTGGCCGTGAAGCATCAGTTAGTGCATGCATTCGAATCGAAGTCAGTGATCGAATCATTAATTAATCGCGTCATTTGTGGCGAAATAGACCATATCGTCAGTTATAACGTAAATGCTTTGTGTTCAAATCCCCGCAACCGCAATTCCGGTAACTATTAATGAGTAGCCACTATGGACGAATCGGGAATATCCCATTGAAATTTTACGTCGAAAGCGATGTTGAAGGGGCTCCCACTTAATTAAAGACTGCATAAACTACGGAAGTTGGTATATAACGGAAAATTGCCCATAGTGCACAACTGGAGCGGCTCAATTGATGAGCTGCGAGGCCCCAAAGAAACTGTTTCCTTGTTCAAGCTCCGGTCGCGGAAATACTGGCAAGTACTTGATAAGTGCTCAACATGGAAGAAATCGGTTAACATGATTAATTGAATTTGTTTCCGTGTGTATCGTTTTGTTTATATGAACGTGTGTCAGCGATAAAAACCTTTCGTGGTATTTCATTTCACTTAAGAGGTATTCACAGCCGTAAGGCGGTGTAAGGGTTTCAATCGAACACTTTACAGACTAACAATAATGGTTTCAAACGGCCCCTGACTACCAAAGTACAGCTTCCAGACTGCACGTGAAGTGAGTTCTTGTACTAATAGCACCTTCAAAAATAGCAGTTATACTAGACAGATGGAGTGTTATCTTTGGTCAGACGACAATCTCAGATATGAAAAATAATAAATTAAGCCAATGCACAGGTGGTGCTCGTCAGCCTTGAATGAAAAGCCATCCATGAGCAGGATGACACTAAATTTTTATAAGCCATCCCCACTAATATTGGGCGACCAGGTGTTCTCTTATAGGCCACAAATAGATATTATCACAACCAATAATTATTCTATACTGCATCGACAGACGGGCGAGACGGTTATGCGAGGGAGAGCCACTGCAGGTAGGCCTGAAATAGGAACTCCCAGGGTTGAAGGTTATTTTTGCGAATTTAAAGAACAATAATGTCACGTAGTCAAATATTGATAGTTCTAACTTAAAACCTCAAAACAGAGATCAGTTCGTGCCTAGCAGGCAGTTCTGTACCAAAGACATGTAGTAAAAAGCCGTGCTCACATGTACGAGTTTTAAGAATAATTAGGAGGGACGCAACATCATTTGTACTGGAACAGACCACACCCTAAATTAAGCACAGCGAAGTTCAAGAAACCTTTGATAGCTCTTCGCTCGCCAGCTAGCAAGTATTTTACGACTGCTTAATTGTATATGTGCGCTACACATATTGCGTGTCTCCAGGAAATTAGACATGCTTCGAGTACTCTACAATGTGCTTAAGGGAAAAACGTTAGTTCTGTCATCCAAATTTTATAGTGATCCAGCCAGTTAGGATGTCGTCTTTCTTCTATTCAGTGTTGCAACAACAACAACAACAACCTTACTTAACTGGAGAGCTATAAACTCGTTTGACTTATGCTAGGCTATACGCACGCAAATTGGTTCGCGAAGTCGTAAATATGTATACGCCAACTGTCAGCCTTTCTGCTTACGAAAAAAAATTATTTTTTATAAAGCTAACAGAAATAACAAATGTCCTTGATTAGCGTTCCGTTGTCCTAATTTTTTCCGGTGATTTTAATGCCAATCTAGGTCAACATTGCGCAGAAAATTGATCTGTTGAAAAATGGACTCGATTGAACATATTTGTAATAACGACATCAGGCTCTTCAATCGTGCACTTAGCCTTAACTTGGTTTTGGGTTTAATCTAATTTCCAGTACCAGAGGGATGTCTCTTAAATCGACCATATTTTGCTAAGCAGATGATATTTATTTTCTGTTCTTATTGCGAGGGCGCATCTCAGGTGTTGTATTGCTTCAATTGACGAATCTGGCTAATCTTCCGGCCTCTAGAGACAGATTTGAATTCCGCCCTGTGTTGTAGCTTGCAATGCATCCAAATCACTGTGCATTAGAAACCTACAATTGTGAAAAGTTATTTCAAGGACGCTTAAACTTTCACTGATCCACCTGTTGCTACAGCCGCTAACGTACAAAAAAGCGTCTGGAGCACGACTTGTTTTCTTATGATAAAGCCTGATAACTCGTTTTCTACTTATGTTAACACCAAATCTATTCAAAAAGCGGTCCCTGCTGCGAGTAAAAGAGGAAATCGTTACCCAGTTCGTATGCTACGCAATGAGTTTCCTGTCAGCAACGCGACGAATGAAGAACAATAATGGCCCAATGTTGCTAATGAGCTAGAAACAGCACCAAGACGTAACAATTTATTTGACCTGTATGTTAAGCTCCAACGTATTTTAATTGGGCATTTTACTACGAAACTATGGACGCCATCGTCTGCGAAACTCTACTTGTCAACCACTTTTAAACACTCCTAAATTCGCCGGATATTGCAGCTTATTTAATGTTAATGTGACCCATCGAAATTGTTATTCGATTGTCATTTATATACACATTTTCCTTGAAGAGGCAGACTTGGTGGATCACAATGCCGCTGGAATCGATTGCCGTCTTTTGGAATTTTTCAAGTTAGCTAAAGTAGAGTTTCAGAACGATATGCACAGGCACTTAAGCATAATCTGGGAAGAGTCCGCACAAAACAATAGGTGTACCCATCTACGAAAATGGTGAAATGAGTAACCCGACCAACTACTTTGTACTTTTGTTCTTCCGCATCAAAGAGTGAGAGAAGCGAACTAGGCAAATCCAGATAGAGTTTTGATCGGGAATGGAATGCGTGCCGGAAACCTTAACCGTAGTTGCATTTTCGTTGTATCTGCAAATGTTCCCACCAATTGCAACACATATGACAGCAAGGACGCTTTTTACATCAACAAAAGCTCTTTGCTAAGTAGAGTAAGAAGTTCAAATATAGTCTTGTATATCGGTGCACAGATGGCACTTAAGCAACACAGAATTCCATTTAGGTGGAAGATACACTTTAAGCTCGATGCGATAATGGCAAACGAATGTTGGATGGCTGCGCAAACAATAGTAAGACGTTGCGCCAGATGGCGTCCTCCAACCCCAGGACAACTTTGGACTCAATTAGATCATGTAGCAATTATTTATAGATGGCGTGGTTGCATCTAGGATTGTCGTTCACATTGGAACATTTATGTTGACTCAGACAATGTACTTGGTGTTTACTTCAAGCTCGAAAACTTGATTTAAAGCATTGTTACCACCACCCGCGCAATCAATTATTGTTAAATTGTATTGTCTATATATTTATATGTGGCGAAAGCTGCAGACAGTTAATGTTCGTGACTGCATAGAAATTGTGCAGCCGACATTTCCAGTCAAGTTCAATGTATGCAAGACTGCTAGAGGTGAGAGCCGCATATCTTAATTTGATTTCCATATCTATTCAATGCGGTTTGATCCTCGACAGTCAGTTTGCCGTCGTACACTGATGATGATCATGGAAGGTCGAAACGCGTCAGTGAGTTGCGGCTGGCGGTAGTTTTGTTACGTTGTTCGAAGACTGGTTAAATACAATGGGATTGGTGTTTACTTCAAGTTCGCAAACTTGATTTAAAGCATTGTTACAACCACCCGCGCAATCAATTATTGTTAAATGTACTTATCCGTTGTAGATTTGCACTCTAATTTTCGATAAAGAAAATTAGAATAAACCTCAAATAGAAAAAGAAAACCCGAAAAACTGTCTTTCTGATAAAAGTATGAAGACATGCTAAAATCAAAGTTAACTAGTTTTGATGGCAAAAATCTGAGTTTGCTTTCAAGGTAGATACTCTTCATTATGCGCAAAGAAGGTAGTACCGAATGTGGAATTTTATGCTCCCATAGAACTAATCATCATCATCATCATAATGCAAAGTCATACAAAAACCAAAAAATTGACTCTTTCACTGTCATATAACCATAAATCGTTTATGGTCATAAGTGGAATGTAAAAGAACACTAGATCGCCCATTCCTAATAGTGATGTTTTGTATTTTGAGTCTTCCTTCTCTTAAATAGTCTGCCAACCAAGGCTGATGAGCACTATCTGCCTAGATGCCAGTGGCCAAAATTTCCTTCAGCAGTCTAAATTTGCCCTTAGCGTCTGACCCGCTTGCTCTCATTCCGTCACTACACATTTAAAATTAAAAGTTACTGTAGAGTAAGACCAAACTCGAGGCTTAACATGAAGCGAGATGATGATTCTGTCCCTTTACACCCGACAAGGTTCATGCTGCCATTCCCGTAAAATTTATATAGACCGTCGAATCTAGGCACCCAATGCCAGCTAGCTCGGTTTATACTAATACTTGTGGAGTTGTAAGACTCTAACTTAAGCGCAGTCTTAAAATCTGTAATTCTTTTTGGACCAGAGTGGCCGAAGAGATGGAAAAAGAGTTCGCATTAGGTAGCTGCTTGTTCCAGCTTATTCGCTCAACATGTCCGAGGAAATTAAAAGTGATACTAACCATCTAAAAACCGATAAAATAAGTTGTCCAGCTATGTGGGGACACCACTTGTACCAAATTCCCAAGAAACTCCATGAAATTTCACAATTCAATGGAGCCGGCTTATCCTCCAAAAGGAGTCAGCCGCAGTAAAGTAAGTAAGTAAGTATGTGGGATAAACACTTCAAAGGTCAGTTTTCTTGGTCATCTTCGTCAGTCCCGTCCCCCGAAAATGTCTGTATAAACACTGTAGAATGTTAATCTCGAACATCCATCAGATATAGAGATGCGGAATTAAATCCTATCGCTTAAATGTGGCAACGCTACAGGCCCCGATGATTTGCTCTCGAAATCATTTAAGAATTATGGCTATATAATTTCTGGAGCGCTGACTAACCATTTAAGTGACAAGACCATCATTCCCATCTTCAAAAGATGCAATCGTAATTCGTGTGGTAACCATAGTGGGTAGTCGCCTTAACGCTTCGTGTGAATTACATATTAGAAAAGAACAAGTTGGATATCAGTCAAGGCGAAGTTGTAAAAATCTTATTTTTACCTTAAGGAAAGTTCTTGAACCGCGAAATATATTTCGCTGACCTACAAACACCATCAGTCTAGACTTGGTGGATCGCATTGTTCTATTCGAGATTCTGACGAAGTGGCGTACATACCAAAACAGACAGATAAGTAATTTTAACTGGCTTAAAAGCACTCTCAACATAAACAATTCTGGTCCCGTTAAAATCTATAACGTAATGACACACAAACCACTTTACTGACAGCAGTAGTGTTTGTCAAAGTTGTCCACTTCCACCATTTTTTTAATAGATGCAATGATAAACAAAATTCTTTCATAGTTTCAGGACGCAGGTATCGAAGTTCATCCTGGCGATAGATTAGTCTAACGTATTATTATTATTCGAAAATCGAGCCTGCCCAGGCCACTTTGAATGGACTAGCATTCGGTGTTCCGTCCTCCGATATAAAATTCGCATCATCTAAATGTAAAAGACTTAAAATATCACTCACTACTCACTCCAACTCTGCGACTGTAGAGTTAAGATCATGACATAGCTGACAGGTTTACAGAACTTGTCACCTATATAAATATCTCAGGCAATACGTATGACGATGTAAGTGTACGTTTCGTTTTATGATACACTAGTGAGACTTGACGTCTCAGAGTTTCCGATTTTAGACACTTACAGGCATTCGACCACCGTGGCTTGAGATGTATAACACATGAGGGATTAATTAAGAGCAAATCTTGCAAGCTGACCGGTTCTATTTAGCTGCATTTATATGTATTGATCATCATCGACCGCTTATTAAGTAGGTTGAGGTACTGCTCGACAAGGACTACTTTACTTTACTTTACTTTACTGCGGCTGGCTCCTTTTAGAGGATAGGCCGGCTCCATTGATATCCCGGATTAAACCTCTCCATGCCGGGCGGTTGGCAGCCATTTCGGAACATAAAGAGGGCCAATGACGCTCCCAGTGACGCGGACCATAAACATTGCGTAAACCTAGGAGTTCCATGTCCGATTTGATTGTTGCAAGCCATGTCTTCAGTTGTCCGCCTCGGCGGCGGCGCCAGTTTGCACATTGACCTGGGTTCATCACCTGCCGTACCATTTCGTCTTCGGGTTTGCGTAGTACGTGCCCGAACCATTGAAGTCGACGATGTTGGATCCAGACGGATAGTTGCATGATGTCACCGCATTGGTGACGAACAGATGCGTTCGACACTCGGTCCATCCATTTTGTCTTTGTGATGTACCTAAGGCACCAATGGTCGAATACTTCAAGCTTTTTGGAGTCCTCAGAACGTAATGGCCAAGTCTCACAGCCATACAGTAGCACAGGGCGAACAGTAGCCTGGTAGACTCGGATTTTCGTTTTGAGGCTGATTTCACTTCTTCTCCAAAGTGAGTTCTTCAATTGTAAGAAAGCAAGTCTGGTACGGTCGATGCGTGTTCGGACTTCATTCTTTGCTTGACCAGTTGGAAGTATTTTTGAGCCAAGGTAAGTAAAATCGTCGACTGTTTCGATTGGGCTGTCGTACACCGTGAGCTGCTCATCAAATGAAGATACACCGATGGCGAAGGCTTTCGTTTTGTCGGCATTGATTTCCAGACCAACGGCTGATGAAAACTGGGCCACTTGATCCAAAACGGCTTGCATGCTCCCAAAACTGTCAGCAAGGAGAACAACATCGTCTGCGTAATCAACATCCGTCAGCCATAGGTTATTTAATACTTGAATGCCTCGGAACTCAGTTAGCGCGTTGCTCAGAATCCAGTCAACCGCATAATTGAACAATATGGGTGACAAGGGTCATCCTTGTCGAACCCCAGTGCGCAGACTGAATTCATCCGATTCTTCTCCGTAAACACGTACTCTGGCTTTGGTGGCTGCATAGTAGGCCTCGATCAGATTGACGAGTTTTATGGGCATTCCGTCGAGCAGCATGATGTTCCATAGGGAGTCGCGATCAACAGAGTCAAAAGCAGCTCGGAAGTCAATAAAACAAGCGACGGTTGGTTGTTGAAATTCGTTGCGATGTTCCAAAACTCGCCGTAATGTAAAGATCTGATCAACACAGCCTTTGCCTGGGCGGAATCCACCCTGATTGGGACGGGTACGGACATGCCGCTCATTACAGAAGCGGTTCAATAGAATCGACGCCAATAGCTCGACAAGGACACTCCCATACCACATGCCTGACTATTGAACCACAGACTGGGTAGACGAACAATCTTGAGCCTGGATAAATTTATTCACCATATCGTTCACATGACCACACCGCATCGTATCCTTATTGACAAGAGCATAAATGAGAAAACTGGGTCTAGTGGAAAACATTGACTAGAGAAGAGGCAAAAAATTACTTATTATTGGCAGACGCTTTAAGAATCCACCATGCGGCGGTCTAAGGTTCGCGTTTATTTATGTATGTGTGTTTGTATCTATTGATTATATTCGAATTTTGATCATTTATCGAATCTATATATTTCCATAACGATAGACAGAAAGCTGTATTAGGATGCTAACACATATTTCAAGTGTATTCATAATACGACAGACAAATAAAACGCTTTCAAATTTAATTACTGGTTCTCTTAGTGAGAAATTTGAGCATACTCCTACGACGGTTGAGTGCGTTTCACAAACTGGCATACGCATCCAAACACGACAGACAGTCTTTCATGCTGCCACACCACACACACACACACACATATATATATATATATATATATATATATATATATATATATATATATAATTGCAACATGATCGATTTGAGTTCACAGTTGATAAGGAACTGAAGGACAAAATGTGGCGCAACATCCAACGTTTGTGCTACTTAAGTAGACTCAACAATATGCGTAGATATCTAACAGTTGTTCACCATTATCGTTACGCACGGAGTTTCAAGTGTATCTGCCACCAAAAAAGGTCTGTGTCATTTAAGCACCAAAATTGCGCATTCAAGTCAATACTAAACAGAACCATACCTGAACTTTTCGCCCTCCCCGGTAGACAATGTCTAGAATCTTGGTCATATATCATTTTCGAGAAATTACTACGGAAATTCTGGTGGATGGCTGAAATCATAGAGTGGACCGGCAATCCCATAACAAAAACATTATTATAGATGTTTGGCTGTAGATTACATCGCGTCACACCCACAATAACCAAGAAAACATGATTGAAGAAATTCACTGTAATCGATTGGCTAGTATGGTCCATGAGATGCTTGGTTAATTTTGTTTTACAGGACTAGGATCTTCTATTACCCAATGGGCAGACTACTTAGACCTCTGTTTATGTAAGTATCTAAATATACATCTACGAAATATAAATTCAAATTACAACGTATGCTACAGTTCATAAGTAAAATATCGATAATTAACGTCTTACTCTGTAAAGGTTGAGTGCAGCATGCGACCGATTAAGCTCTGCAAGAGATTTGTGACCAATCGAGACCGATAGAAGTTCTTCGCTAGAATGATCCGACTGAACCATTTTTCTATGTTGTGAAGAACTTTTACTGAGCAGAATCGGTGCGATGTTCTCCTTCTCACTGGCAAGGACACCGCCGTTCTTCGCCACGTCGACAGTGTCTATTTTTCCGCCAGCTTTTAATTCACCCGAAGAAACATTATCTCGACTGCAAACAGTCATAGTGGACCAAGCATCTGAATCCAAAGAATTAACTGACGTTGTGGAACATGCGGACGTAGAGTTGTGAAGACCCAACGATTCTGATTCATTATCACAGCTCTAAGTTTAAGAAAACAATTACAACTTATTGTAAAAAAAGAACCATTTAAGTCTTACAAACTAAATTCCACATTAAATTGAACGAGTGTGCCAAACCCCGACGCAATACAGGTACGATTCCGAAGCAAGCCCCTACTAGACATTTAATTGAAGTAGGCCGATGGCTATATTTAACGCCAAAATACACACAAAGATCGTATCTAAGACGACAAGACAAATTGAACGAACTAAATTGTTGCGATACTGAGTATTACTAAGTTACCTCATGTGTTAATCACAACACAGATCAGACAGGAGATGAGACATATTCGCCATTAGAACAATTCTCTCGTCCAGCGTCAGATCCTCGTAAGTGGACAGATTTTAGCTTGGCAGAAGCAGTTAAAGTCAACTACATTGAAATTGGGTATTATAGCACCAACTCGTCTGTCAGGATAGAGCTTGGGTACGTGTCATTGTTCTTGATTAGAAACCCTGCACGATATGGCATCGAGTCGAGTTCAGTGGCGATCTTGTTACAGATTTTTCGAAGGATAATCATCATCATAACTTTCTTTTCTTAGTTAGAAAGTGTTAGCTGTGAGGTTTGGTTTTGCTTACGGCGTTATACAGTGAAGCCCGCAAGCTGTATTGCTGATGTTGCCTTCCCTTAATGGTGACTATGTCATAATGATGTTTGGTAGAGGTTTTGTTTACCTCCCTTCTGTGTGTTATATAGATAAATGCACTTTTAGTAAATCTCACTAATAATTTTTGTGCATAATTTATTATTTTTGTTGATATTTATTTTTTTAAATCTTGCTTTTTGTTTCTTTTTTGGTTATATGGCAGTGAAACATTAGTTACTATTGGCTTTTGTATATTTGTGCATGATGATGATGGGCAAAGCCATTTAATCCGGTGGACCAGTTTCATTCTTATTGGGAATTCTTCAAGTACAGTCCAGAATTCTGTCACGGGCGGAGCACGAACCGGTAAACATTTGCTTCGTTGTCTGTAACCCTACCTAATGGCTAACCAACCGCAAATTACACACAGTAAGCAGTTATATATTAACTTATGAAAATTGGTTAGCCTTTCCTTCAAGTGAAGCCTACGTGGCATCTCTTTAGACGTGAAGCTCCAACTAGCTACCCTACATTTTTTTTATTATGGAACATACACCACGCTGCTTGTAGAAATGGTATTGAATTGAAGATTATAATTAAGCAATCATTGCTTGCGCGGGTGATTCGAGCCAAGTTTGCGGAAATATTCTGTACAAATACGATCTATTGGATGAATTTCAATTGATTCTTTATGCAATACTTTGTTTAAACTGATAAATATATATAGTTGGATTGGTTTATATCAAGCTCGCAACTTTGATTTAAATAATTGCTATCATCAACCGCGCAAGCAATGCTTGTTTAATAAGCATTATTTGACAATTTCAACAGTGTAAAAACCCTTAGACACAATTTCTAGAAACAAATTATAACATTGCGAGAAAGAAACTACGATTGGTGCTATAGGGTTCGTAGTAAATGTAACAGAACTTACTACCACAACTGCATTATTGGCTTCAGTAGTTATGGAGCCAAGACTGTTAACATCTAGTGGATTTTCCAACCAGACAGGACCGTAGCACATGGGTCGCAGGCGTTGAAGACCTCGTTTGTGCGCAGCTTCGTAGACATCCAGAGACAGTTGTTGGCGTAATTTCTTCACATCGAGGGATTCGTTCTCTTCAGTTTTACGTCTATTAATTCCACCTAAGACGGAAGACAAACATATAATCAAAATAAATATGAACTCGTGATTATCTAATATAAAAAAGAATAATTCAAAATTTAATAGAGTAAAAAGTTGAAATTCGCACATGCCTATTTCAATAATTTCACGGAAATGATGTGGACATTTGCCTTAATTTAAGGAAAATTGAATAAAACTTAACTTTGACAACGAAAAACTATACATTAACTCATGTATAAATCGGTCGATATGTAAATAGGTCAGTATATGTATGTATTTATACAATTTTACATTTGTATGTAAGTAAATATATATTAATGTATTTTAAAAGTGAACATTTGAATAATCCATTCGAATTAAGAATATATTTTCATCGAAAATCTACAGAACATAATATATAACGGTCTCGTCGTAATCTAATTTTCTGGTTATGCACGGTAAATAAGAAGCACAAAGTGAAGATTATTATATTATATATATATTAGTTCTCCGCAACAAACAGTATTTAAGATTAACTGTCACGAACAAACGTGAATGCACAATACATTAAGCGCTCTCTCTCACACACACATAATAGGGTCACAACGAAAACTGAATTCCGAAATATATACAGAGAAAAGTATCCGAACATACATACACAGAGTACCGGATCTATCACGCATTATATTCCGGGACAGCCCAGACCAATAAGACGGAATGAAAGTAACCTCTCCAAAGGAGCCTATTTTCCTCATTGTATGGAAGTGTGATAGAGATTGATATTGCAAACAAAAGTGTCAGTTTATGAGAGCACCATTCTACTATTTGGCTGTCCAGTTGGTCGGTACAATCTATACGAATGCGTAAAGCTCCAGTAGTCGAGCTAACTTCATATGAAGTGTCGCCTGGGTAGGCTAGGAAGACGATCGACTGAAAAAGCACTCAATCATTGAAGCAGAGCTCTTGATATAAAACGAATAGTCTGTTTTTAGCTGATTAGTCCATTTGAACGCAAATCGTGAGCATTATCGTGACGCAACACAAACGACCTCTAAACATTAAATTTTTTGTTCATTCTTACAGTGGCCTTACCTCCATCACCAGCTTCGTCAGGCTCTTCTTCATCAAGGCAGCCTTCATCATCTGAGAGATAACCATGAGGAACAACAAAATCATCTTCTTCTTCCTCGTCTTCGCCGACACCAAAACCATCTTCTTCATCTTCTCCCTGAACAAGAATGCATAGCATACAACAAAAGCGAAAAATTATCAAAATGCGTATTATAAAAATCAGAAAATGAACACCACGAAAATCTAAAACGATTGTATCGTCCTATTATTCCACATTCTTCTACCAAATATACAGTGGTTAAAGGGCGTAATACCGGCTCCTACTGATGGGTCGCCAGTAAGCACGAAACGAATGTGCATGAGGTTATACTTTCCGTTCATGCTGCCTTTGGTTTATCCTTCTGGTCACAATTGAACTAATTTGTTACTAGGTTCGCAAAACCTAATACATACTTGCATATATATTAGTTCTTCGCAACAGGCAGCCTTCATCATCTGAGAGATAACCATGAGGAACAACAAAATCATCTTCTTCTTCCTCGTCTTCGCCGACACCAAAACCATCTTCTTCATCTTTTCCCTGAATAAGAATGCATAGCATACAACAAAAGCGAAAAATTATCAAAATGCGTATTATTAAAAATCAGAAAATGAACACTACGAAAATCGAAAAGGATTTAGCCCTTATACTTCAAGTTATTTATTATCATATTTGTCATCATCATAGACAGAAATAACTAGGAATTCATTAATAATGGCTTAAATACAGCTCGCAAATATTACATAACTTATAAACGGCGATCTAGTTCGTCAAAAAGGCACATTCCAAAGGAGTCTATGCTTATAAGACAGAATTAACTAGATCTACGAGATACTTTCACAGCTCAACTTTACCAAAATTCAGCTAATCTAGGTATACCTTGTTTAGAACGGGTATGACACCGACTGAAGGTCATCATTTTTGTATTCGACCAAAACCAACAGTATATGTTATGGGGAGCGAAAACAGACGGATAAGTAATTTTTATCTGGCTTAAAAAATCGAACATCTTGTGAGCGGACACCATCATTAAGCATAAGTTTCCATAACACCTCGAGCGATATAACCCATAAATACGGAGTCACACATCGGTGGCGCAATTTCAGTAATTGACCAAGTGAATGAGTGGTCGATGAATACCTTTCTTGATCAAAACCCTGCTTATGTTGACTTAATTCGCCATCCTCGCTATTCACGAATCCATCTAGTGGTAGTAGCAGCGACCACTTCTGATGTAGCATAGAACATCGATATATTTGTAAGAGATGTGAGTGGCCCATCCTGTGTAGATGAGCACCACTACGGCACTTGACTGAGCATATTCATGGATATATGAGGAATATGAAAGGCAGACAGACAGATCCCACAGCAGAATATTATTTAGTAAGAATCGATGCCTCACTACTGCTTCATCACGACACTCATAATTAGGCCTGGGGTGCACTAGAACACTAGGTCGTATGTTGCTATTGTTCCACAACGAACGACAGTCACGTGTGTAATAACGCATACTATATGTTATTTATAATTTTATTTAAGTCCAAAACTACTACGTAACTGCGGGAAGCTATTCAACGCAACGTCTTGCACTGAGCCTGAAGATTTTGCTATCAGAATACAACCTTTGTTCTGCACAATAATATAACATCCATTCATAATTATCATTACGCTGAGCTGCATTCATTGCATGTAGTTACAGGGACAATGTATTGTGATTTCGACATTAGTTCCAATGTATATCTTTAAGCGTGTTACACAGATAGCTATTTATGAAAATTTATGCAGTTAAAAAAAGTACCGTCCCATAATGGTGGTTCACAAATGGTTTGAAGTAAATAACGTATAAATTAATTTAGGTAATACTCAGTGGTTATAGCACCAGTTTCCGAAGCAGACGTGCCCAGGTCGAGCCCTGATAGCGACAAATTCTTGACAGTCCGTAATGAGTTCCCAATAGGGACGAAACAAGTTTACTGAATGAATTTACTTTTTCACACTATCCAATACTTATTATATACTGACGAATTTATGTACATAATTGATCAATTTTTTATATCAATATCGCAACCTTGATTAAAGTAATTGTCATCACCGCCCGCAAAACCAATGTTCGTTTAATTAAGTAATACTCGTAGGATACAAAACAGATATAAATGTCTTATTTACTCAACGTACGTGCTAAAACTTACCGTTACCAAATATATTTTATTGTTCCCATATTAATTGCGTTGACATGGATACCTAGTCTAGCTATTTGAATGACAAAATTGAATTATTTTCAATACGACACTGGACTCAGTAATATGATCAATATCCATCTTATTCATTGTATCCAGAAGAGAATTATTGTTAGACTGGGAAGCGAAATAACGTATAGGAGAAGAGACAAAAACGGAAATGAATCTGCAATATTTTGATTTCAATTATCCACCTTTCATGTTCATTCTGCACGACAGCCGATGCAGTATGAAATCACCGTTTATGTATAAGTCATGGTTATGCGTGGACAATAACAGAAAACTAGGTCGCCTATTCCTATCAAAAACAATTTTCGTTTGTTTTCCTTATTTTTGAGCATATTCCAACCAAAACTGACGAGCACCACATATAATCAGAGATAGCTAAAATACTTACTTGGCCCTACTTGTACTCAAAACGGTGTCAGAAGCCTTTTTTAATGAGAAGAACATCCCACAATCAATTTGACAATAAATAAGTCAATTTGTAAATAAAGTGTAAACTGATTCATCTATACTTATTGCCAGATCTCGTAAGCATAACTGTCTTTTTAAAAAGTGTTGGTCATGTATGTTGTTCACGAATTTCATAAACCAAATTTAAAGAAAAAAATGCCATCTTTATTTTCTAGGATATCGATAAACAACAAATTTATATTCTCCATGAATACATACGAAAATCGTTGACGTGAATATATATATATATATATATATATTTATGATTTCCATGCCTTTTTAATTTAACACAGTATATTTATAATTAGAAATGAAGAACACATTAACAACAAAGTGGATAAAGGCCATTTATTTTGTGAATACTAATCATCTCTTATACAATCATACATATTTATACATTTTGGGTTTTCAATTGATTATGCTAGTGGTAACAAATCTGACCCGTTTTTACTTATTTTTCTTGTTTTGGCTAGTTGGTGAGTGTGTACGCGTGTGTTTGTGTGTATGCGTGTTTGCATGTAAAGGTCATTCTCGCAGTATTGCAAAGTGATGTCTGAGATCCGGTCATTATTGTTTTGATGGCTTGAGAATTAACCATTTGTGCGCATTGTTAACTGTTACATATACAAGTGCTATTTTTCCCAGTGTAGTTGATCGTTTCACCTTGTTGCGCAAATTTATAGTTTCCACGTGGTAACAGCGCCAGTGTGGATTGCAGTGTTAAACGCTCATATTGTTTGGAAACTTCTGTCACTGTATGCGCCTCTGTTATTTCCACTTCAGTTTGTTGCCAATCCGATTGTATGTTTGTTGATTCTAGTCGAGGGCCTGTTTGTTCTTGACTGGATACTAGTAGATTGTTGTTGAATTTTGTTATTCTTGGCCAGTCGATAAGAATATCATGTTGATGAAACTTTTGAATATTAAGGTCAGGTGCTTGTTGTTTTATGTAAAGGGCTTCATAGATAAATAATAATTTTTCTGATTTTGCTTTATGTAGAATTGTGAAATTGGTCGAATTGACAGGGTGCCCCGTTGCCAATATATGATCGGAAATAGCTGATTTTCCTGACGGTGCCAAGCCTTTGTTAATCAATTTCTGTGGCAAATGTTGCTGGATTCTGCTTATCAATTGCTTCTTCGTGTGCCCAATAAATGTGCTACCTCACATACATGAGAATTTGTAGACTATGAATGATTTGGAGACAATTGGCAATTGATCTTTGGCATCCAACCTCATGATTCTCTGTGTACTAAATGTCATATTAACTTTAACACTGGGAAAGTTGTCCTTAGTTATTCTATTCAGCCGCCGTGCAAGTATTGAGGCTGGTACGTCGCCTCTAAATGGTAAGTTTAGGAAAACCTGTTTGACGGTATCCTCTCTAGTACGAATCTGCCGTGGTCTTATGTTGACATCAATGAAACGCTCTGGGTAGTTGTTCATTAGCAAAATTTTCCTGAGGTAGCCAAGTTCTTCCTCAGTCTTGTGTTCAGAGCAGATCTTCCTGATTCTGTTTGCTAGGTTGTTTACTAAGTTTCTTTTGTGGGATTTTGGCACACTACTGTTGTTGTGAATGTATTGTCCGGTGAAAGTGGATTTTCTATGTATGGCCAGTGTCAAATCCCCGTTTGCTTCTCGAGTGAGTTTGATGTCAAGGAAGGGAAAACTGTCGTCTTTCTCTACCTCGAGAGTGAATTTGATGTCTGGATCGACTCCCTTTGCTTGTTTGAGGATTTCGGAAGGGTCTGCTGCTTCTGAGATGAACAACAAGATATTATCTACATACCTTTTGTAGAGTGCGCACTGGTCAATTATATATTTTAGGCTCGTTTTTTACAGGTGATACATGTATACATCTGCCAGGAGGGGTGCGATGCTACTTCCCATAGCTACACCATTGATCTGACGGTAGTATATCCCTTCGAATGTAAATTGCACATTTTTAGTACATGCTAATATGAGGTCTTTGATGTCATTGGTGTCTAGGGAAAAACTCATTTTTGATGAGGTCACACAAGATCTCCGTTGTTTTATCCAGTGGTATGTTTGTAAATAAGGATGAGACGTCAAACGAGACCATTTTATTCTGTAGGATGTTCTTCCTCTTCAATTCATTTGCTAGTTCGAAGGAGTCCTTGATAGTGTTAGCGTTTATGATGCTCCGTATTGGTTCAAGTAGTTTGCAGAGAAATTTGGCTGGTTTATGTTGTGGAGCGTTGATCATTGACATAATGGGCCGCATCGAGGGAGCTCCTGAGGCTGTCACGGCTTTATGAGTTTTTGGTTTTCCGTACAATCTTGCGGTGTTTGTTCCGACGGGTTTTGCTTTTTGGATGTCTTCTGTGAGTTTTGATCTAATCTCGGAGTCAGCCATCGATGTTAGAACATGTTTTTCCATCTTTTTCTAAATTGCATTAATTCTTGATTTGATGTTCGTTGAAACATCTTTCTGTTTGATGTCATGCTTAAATTTCGATTGATCATTATTTATTATATCGTTCATGGACATAAACAACAATTGACCTTAATATTCAAAAGATTCATCAACAAAATATTCTTATCGACTGGCCAAGAATAACAAAATTCAACAACAATCTACTAGTATCCAACCAAGAACAAACAGGCCCTCGACTAGAATCAACAAACATACAATCGGATTGGCAACAAACTGAAGTGGAAATAACAGAGGTGCATACGATGACAGAAGTCTCCAAACAATGTGAGCGTTTAACACTGCAGTCCACACTGGCATTGTTACCACGTGAAAGCGACAACTTTGCGCAACGAGGTAAAGCGATCAACTATACTGGGAAAAATAGCACTTGTATATGTAACAGTGAACAATGCGCACAAATGATTAATTCTCAAGCTATCAAAACAATAATGACCGGATCTCAGACATCACTTTGCAATACTTCGAGAATGACCTTTACAGACAGACACGCATACACACAAACACAAACGGATACACACTCACCAACTAGCCAAAACAAGAAACAGCAGTAAATACGAGTCAGTTTTGTTACCACTAGCATAAAAATTGAAAACCCAAAATGTATATATATGTATGATTGTATAAGAGATGATTAGTATTCACGAAATAAATGGCCTTTATCCACTTTGTTATTTGTGTTTTCCTAATTATAAGAATACTGTTAAATTAAAAAGGCATGGACATTATAAAGATTATCAAAGAGCGGGGTCAGCCTTTTACCCATAAGGAACTAAACACTTATATTGCAGTCAACTGTACGTGTGCCAAACTTCTAGAAAGAATTAAGTTCTTCAAATCGTGTTTAGAATCAGATGTTGTGCCAAAACGATTCCTCAAGCAGTGCAGAAGAAATGACCAAAAACCGACGAATAAACTTATGTCGCTTATTGCTCAATGGTATCGAGGACAACCAATCAAAACTGCAAGATGCTGAGAGCATCATTCAATCACTGGGTTGTCAAATTGCAAGACTGAACGACGGCGAATACACCGCTTTCACAAAGAAGATAGAAACGCTGATGAAAATAACAGCGGACAAAGAAACCAAGGACCTCACGAGGGATTTGGACAAATTTCCTACACAATCAAAATTTCCTACGAACCCAGACGCTTTTATTCACAATTATTCAAAAGTGATCTTGTCAAAACACCAGAAAGAATTACTCTCCTTAGGAGCAAATTCTGCGTAGTCAAGAAAACCTAAGTGAACGTGACATTATTGACATTCAGGCTGGAACGGAAAGTTTCTATAATGACTTAACGAAAGACACCGCCCCACATGCATTCAATGGACAAGGACTGAAAGCTGAGATAGTAATCGCACTAGAACAATACAAGAAGGAATTCAAAGGCAGCCAAATCATCACAAAACAGCACATAGACGAACACAGAAAACTTCAATCAGACAAATCCATACGACGTGCCACACCCGACAAAGGATCAGTAATTGTTATACTGGAAGCCGACGCTTATAGGAAGTCCATGAACGATATAATAAATGATCAATCTAAATTTAAGCATGACATCAAACAGAAAGATGATTCAACAAACACCGAATCAAAAATTAATGCAATTTTGAAAAAGATGGAAAAACACGTTTTAACATCGATGGCTGACTCCGAGATTAGATCAAAATTCACAGAAGATATCCAAAAAGCAAAACCCGTCGGAACAAACACCGCAAGATTTTACGGCAAACCAAAAACTCGTGAAGCCGTGACAGCCTCAGGAGCTCCCTCGATGCGGCCCATTATGTCAATGATCAACGCTCCACAACATAAACCAGCCAAGTTTCTCTGCAAACTACTTGAACCAATACGGAGCATCATAAACTATCAAGGACTCCTTCGAACTAGCAAATGAATTGAAGGGGAAGAACATCCTACAGAATAAAATGGTCTCGCTTGACGTCTCATACTTATTTACAAACATACCACTGGATAAGACAACGGAGATCTTGTGTGACCTCATCAAAAATGAGTTTTTTGACTTCCCTATAGACACCAATGACATCAAAGACCTCATATTAGCATGTACTAAAAACATCCAATTTAAATTCGAAGGGATATACTACCGTCAGATCAATGGTGTAGCTATGGGAAGTTGCATCGCACTCCTCCTGGCAGATGTATACATGTATCACCTGGAAAAAACGAGCCTAAAAGGTATAATTGACCAGTGTGCACTCTACAAAAGGTATGTAGATGATATCTTGTTGTTCATCTCAGAAGCAGCAGACCCTTCCGAAATCCTCAAACAAGCAAATGGAGTCGATCCAGACATCAAATTCACTCTCGAGGTAGAGAAAGACGACAGTTTTCCCTTCCTTGACATCAAACTCACTCGAGAAGCAAACGGAGATTTGACACTGGCCATACATACAAAATCCACTTTCACCGGACAATACATTCACTACAACAGTTGTGTGCCAAAATCCCACAAAAGAAACTAAGTAAACAACCTAGCACACAGAATCTACATAAAGCAAAATCAGAAAAATTATTATTTATTTATGAAGCCCTTTACATAAAACAACAAGCACCTGACCTTAATATTCAAAAGTTTCATCAACATGATATGCTTATCGACTGGCCAAGAATAACAAAATTCAACAACAATCTACTAGTATCCAGTCAAGAACAAACAGGCCCTCGACTAGAATCAACAAACATACAATCGGATTGGCAACAAACTGAAGTGGAAATAACAGAGGCGCATACGGTGACAGAAGTTTCCAAACAATATGAGCGTTTAACACTGCAATCCACACTGGCACTGTTACCATGTGGAAACTATAAATTTGCGCAACAAGGTGAAACGATCAACTACACTGTGAAAAATAGACATCATCAGAATTGACAGCTTTTATCATTCGGGCACACACTCACGTACGCGACGGTGACAACACGTTGTCGGCCATTGCATAATTTTGACATACATATGTACTTTAATATGAAACGATATTGATGAAGCAATCCAGTTCAAATTAGTAGAAAAAGGGGAATAACTATAATTCCTCGATGTTGTAATAAGAAAAAATGCTCAAGAAATTATCTCCAAGTCAATTCATAATAAATCAAGCCGGATATGACTATCTATCAATAGAACAGTCAATGATTTCGCGAGTGGTGGTACCAATTATTTAAATTAAGTTTGCGAGCCTAAAGAAAACACTAATCCCATTGTATTTAACCAGTCTTCGAACAACATAACATAACTACCGCCAGCCGCAACGCACTGACGCGTTTCGACCTTCCATGATCATCATCAGAGTACGACGGCAAACTGACTAGCAAGGATCAAACCACATTACATATGCGGCTCTCATCTCTAGCAGTCTTGCATAAATTGTACGTGACTGGAAATGTCCGCCGCAGGAAAATTAAATGTTTGCTGCTTTCGCCACATATACATATATAGGCAATACAATTTAACAATAATTGAATGCGCGGGTGGTGGTAACAACTCTTTAAATCAAGTTTGCGAGCTTCAAGTAAACACCAATCCCATTTTATTTAACCAGTCGATGAACAACGTAGCATTACTACCGCCGGTCGCACGCACTGACGCCTTTCGACCATCCATCGAAATGTATACGAGATTACTAGAGGAGAGAGCCGCAAATCTTATTTGGCTTTCCATATATACTCATTGCAAATTGATCCTCCTAGTAAGTTTGCCATTGTACTTTGATTATGATCATGGAAAGTCGAAACGCGTCAGTGCGTGAGACTGATGGTATTTTTGCTATTTTGTTCGACGACTGGTTAAATAAACTGGAATTGGTGTTTACCTTAAGCTCGCAAACTTGATTTATAGAATTGTTACTACCACCCACGCAATCAATGACTGTTTAATTGTATTTCCTATATATATATCTATGGCAAAAGCTGCATACAGTTAATGTTTGTGACTGCATAAAAATCGTACAGCCGACATTTCCGGTCAAATAAAATGTATGCGAGACTGCTAGAGGTGAGAGCTTCATATATTATTTTGCTTTCCATGTACATGTATTGCAGTTTGATTCTATCTAATCGGTCTATCAATTATTCCGGTAAAAAACGAAGACTTTAAAAAGTAGCCTCGTATCCAATTTGGACACAAATACGCACGATTTGTTTACCTAAGAACATTAAATTACAACCAATTCTGCTTCAAGAAATACTAACGAAGAGTCAATATTGATGTTAATTTAACGCATACAATATGGTAAAGAACATCTGGACCAATGGAGAAAAATACCTAAAATCAATAATTCGTACAGAAGGTTGGTGCACTCTGTTCGGTAATATTCGTAGAATCTTGCATTCTAGTTCTCAATACGCAACATAAATCAATTTCTAATCTATCTCACGTACATGCTAGATCTTCTTGTCGTCAAATGTGTTTTGATGTTCGCACATTATACATGCTGCCGCGAAATAATTACCTAGGTGTTTTTATCAGAATCCACCAGTCATAGCAATAATAAGAGCGTTTTTGTTAATTTGAGAGGAAAAAATCGACGGCAAATAGGTAGATTCGGAAATGCAGGTGTGTAAAGTAGCCTGATTTCGCTGAACCACTCTGCAGAACATAGCAGGTAAAGCGAAGCAGTAAACATTAACTATTTTTTTGTGTTATAGAGTTAAATATTCGATGCAATCTAACGGCAGGTCGCCCAATTCCAATGGTATGGTTTGTATTCAGAGTTCCCCTTCAATCAGGTAGTTTACAAACCAAGGCTAACGAGCAGAATCTGTCCAAGCGCTAGTGGCTAGTTTGTTGAAGTAGCCGAAACTTACCTTTCGTCACTAGCACGCCTGCTTTCATTCTGTTACAATCTATTTAACACTAATTGTTACAATATAGTTTAACCGAACTCGATGCTTCACATGAAAATGGATGATGATTATATGCATTTAGACCCGATTAAGTTCAAGCTACAAATACTGGGCCGACTATCTAGAGCTAGCCGATCGTCATTACTGTCATATGATTCGGCATTTTAGATTCCACTCAAGGCAATTTAAATAGAGCAAAAGTTGTCATTCCGACCTTCTGTATGACGTTTTAAACCTCCAAATGTAAGATACTATCAAAGGATAACCGATCACTTATCCCAATACCGCCGTTTCAATGCGACGATCTGTGAGTAGTTGACATGTTTATATCTTGATAGCAGCATCCGTAACTCAAGCAACAACAATGACACGGTGAATATGAGAATCTTAAAAGCTAGAGCAGCATTCTCCTACATACGCCATTTATGGAAAACGCGAATATCTTACTCTACCTTAAAGATCTTGTATAAAGTGAATCCTTACATTCAGTTTTGTAAGACACTATTGAAACCTGGTCATTTAGAATCGAAAACGTTAGACGCTTACAGACATTCGATTACAGTTGTTTGAGAGCATAACTCCTATGAACTACTTACAACGAATAAGCAACCTCACCACATACTAAAATATAAAATTCTTTTATGACGAATACTTCACTGCCAAATAAGAAATAGAAACAAAATAAAATTTCTATTAAAACTAATTTTCTTTGAATTAGTGACAAAAACAAAAATTCAGAACAAAAAATGTTAAAAATTGATTACTGAAGGAGAGGATTTAGTTCAGATGGAGATAATTACCCATCTATTACACAGAAATGGAAGATCTAATGTCGGTGTCTACTAGCCTGAAAGTTGTTCTGGTCCAGATTGATATGCAGAGATCTAGGTATCCTCTTCGTTACATTAATTAGGTAAGCATATCCATCTGGGCATGATCAATTTACTCATAATACAACCTCTATTTAATTTTTTGTTTTGACATTAATATTACTCTTATTATTACCATCCCTAGTATTAGCATTACCATATTTCTTTTTCTCATGGCTTCGCGGTAATGATTACGCTATTGTATGACCGTCTGAAGTAGTCAACGCTTGTTGAACAACCACAATTTGATCATCTCATAGCCGACCCGTTCGCATAGTCTATCTTCTATACCGCAGGCAAATTCCCCTGTATTTAATCCGGCTAGAACGACCGTTCCCGTTTCAATGAAGAACGAAAGACAAAAACTTCTTTAATAATATGATTTAGAGACTAACACAAAATCGTTCTTAAACGCATAATCAAACTGTCTGTTGTATACATAAAATCTATCCTGTATAACGCAATGATTGTTTAAAAAGATATTAAAACAGAACTGCTTATTCAGTGAAAGATTCATACTCTAGCCCAAATGGTCTTCATTCGTTTATGCTGATTTTGGGACACTCCTTTCCGCAAATAACAAAACTTGTTAAAAGATACGTCATGACTAAAACATTTAATCTCATGTAGTGTAGGTAGTGACAAAATAACAGAAATAAGATTGTATTTTTTATCGTAACTTTCTGTCTTTGTCTCCCGAAAATTATGATGGATTCTGCATAAACGACCCAAGCAATATAGGTAAAGTCAACAATTGCGATTACGCCCAAGATGAAATAGACAGACATATGCCGGTGTTTTCATCCGAATCGACGATATTTTCCCGACGGTCATCATAATTTTAGCCAATGCTTGCACCCTTGGATGTTGAAGGATCACAACTGTGATTCAAAAAAGTTTAATCCTTCGTTCGAGCGCAAGAAATTCCATTATAAACACATTGTGCGCTTGGCTCTCCAGGAATTAGTTGACCGGACAGTTTTAGTCCAATTAAAATTGCCTGTCGAACTGACGTATGAAGAATATAAAAAGCGAGTGTTGGATTACTTGCGAGCCAGACCTCAGGTGTTTTCAGAATTGTACAAACTAAAACCATTATTGAGTGAGATTCCCTTCGATACAATCGCATATAACAAGCGGTGGTTGTCCAATCTGAGTCTTAGTCCAAGTTGCAACTATATGAGGCCATCATGTTATGCTGCTCAATTCTACCTGATATGGTGCAATTTCTAGCGCCCAGGAAGATCTGGAAGAAAGAACTCAGGCTCTTCAAAGTTCGATTATAATGACCAACAAATTGGCGACTGCGAATCGACGCATGGTTCCCGTTACAACATCAGGCTGCAGCGATTTACCTTACTGGAATTCTTCGCGGCATAATCAGCAAGTCCGGGACAAGCGGCGAGAGCCAGTGGCTTAGAAGCAAGGCCAATATATAAAGAGATCAGCATCGACTAATAAACCGTCTAAGGGACAGCAAAATCAGTATGTGATCCTAAGGAACGACCAATTCAATGGGCAAATAGCGTCCACCATCTCACCAACAGGGATAGTCGAGATCATGCCAAAAATATAAATCCTCTGGAGGCTCAAATCTGTAGATCGAGAGAAAACAAGCAGAGCATCCTACGTATTCAGAATAAGATGGCCTTCGAAGAAAACCATGTATGGGAAACTTTGCCACATGTAATGATTTATACTAAAGTAATTTTTAAACTCAACGGACTGTAAGTAATAAAGCATTCTGATACTGGAGCTGATTTGTCGGCAATACCAATGACTTGACCGGTAAAAAACGTAAGACCTACGAGAGCAAATTTGTCAGGCATCGGGTGCATCGATGGTGACTGTGGGCGAATGGGGAACAAAAATATTAATAAATGAAAATATCTACAATGTCTTTTGTTGTAGCGAATAAATAAACGCCCTTATGTATTAGGTTTTTCGCACCTAGTAACAAATAAACGCATTATAATCAAGGTTGCGGTCTTGATATAAACACCTGACCCATTAATTACTTACATATGTCAGTATAAACTAAGAATTGTATAGTGTAGAAAAGGCAATTTACTGGATGAATTGCCTTATCTACACTATACAATTCTTAGTTTATACTGACATATGTAAGTAATTAATGGTTCAGGTGTTTATATCAAGACCGCAACCTTGATTATAATAATTGTTATCACCACCCGCGCAACCAATGTTCGTTTAATTAAATAAACGCATTTGTTGGAATTTCATGTAATTAGAAAATATGTCAAGACGATAGATTGTTAAAATAAACGTATGTACCTCTCGAGACTGAAAAACACGAATTCCATAAAGACGATATGTACCCTTAAGGTTCAGGAGGAGACCAGTTGTCTGTCTGGGTGGTGGAAAGTGTTTCAAAGCCAATACAACAATATATTCCAATTTCCTGATTGCAGCGAATGTTCACGGCCGACGGTCAATCGCTTTAAACTATGGCTAGAATTAAATGAAGGTTATGAATTACAAAAAGGATATGGTGCTTCTCCAAAAAATTGGCAGCAGTGCCTCGAGCAACACAAGAGATGATAGAGGCCGGCGTCCTTAAGCCATTATCATCTGTTTTTCAAGCTCCCATGGATTACGTTACGAAAAAAGATGGTTCGCACCAAGCGGCGAATGATTTCTGGCAATTGAACTCGGCGACTAAAAGACTCGCATCCCATATCGGCTCTTCGTGATCTGTTTCTACAGCTAGCGGGAGGAAAATGGGTTGCCGTGCATGATCTTAAACAGGGATTTTGGAACATTGACGTTCAGCCTGAAGACCAATGGAAATTAGCGGTGCAGGTACCCCAAGGTCATTTTCAATTTATTCCGGTACAATTTGTTCTTAATAACGCACAGTGTTTCAAAAAATGATAGACAATTTCGTGTCCAACTTACCCGGTACATCAACTTACGTTGTCAATGCTTTTCTATGGGCCAGTATTGAACACCACGTATGTCTTAGGCCGTAAAAGAGGTTGTCCAAAGCCATACATTAGCGATTACATTTAATCCAGAAAAGTTCAGATAGGTCGGCAAGTGCGGTTCCTGGGTCCCTCAGTCTCAGCGGAGAGATGTATGACATTAGATTCTAATGTACAGCCTATCAAGGACTATACGGTACCTACTACCAGAAAAAAATTACGCCAGTTTATTGTTATGATGCATTTCTATAGACCATATTTCGCAGGGACGGTCGTTACACAACAACCCTTGTCTAATTACCTGATCTGCGTTTTGACTAACGCAGCTTTCATTGTTCCAGTAGTTTTCTTTTTGTAAAATATTTCGCCATACTTATCGTAGGCTCATCAGTTGTAGTTTTGTTTCACAAGCTTAACAAACTGAAACAAAATGAAAGCAAGCGCGGCTTCCTAGCCATATTTATATTTATACTCAGACCAATCTTCATTAGATATTCGTGTCACATGTATGTGTGTGCATTTTCATAACTTAAATAATAATTTATCAAATGTATGCGTTAACTATTAGTTTTACACACTCAATATGAAATGACGTAACTGAGATGACCATCACTTTCAGGTGGGGGAGACCCATAATTCAGAAACACTCGTCATAAAAACATGCTATGAGTGATAAAACTAGAAGTCCGAAAGACCAATGCACATGTTAAATTTCAATTCAAACCACTAGGGTTGTACTCAAGATAGACAAATTAATAAAAGTTATTGGCATACCAATAAATAGGCACACGCCACGCATGTGCATGTGTATGTGTATGCATAATTAAAAAAAACTTCGTTAAAATATAATTGTTACACATGTATGTACATCTAAATGAAACTGCAGTCAATAGACATTAATTTACCCTTTGCACGCGTCAGACAAATTATTACTTATAAATATTGTATTATTAGAATAATTTCAATAGGTAGGGTGGGGGTGCAAAACAGAAAATTATGGTTAAAATCACTAATAATTTTAAAATCAAACGAATAGTTAGAGATGAAATTTTGAAAGACTATATTCATAATAATTGATTATTCATTACTTGAACAATAAGCCCACTAATTAGTCAATCTTAATCCGATGTTCTTAATCTTTTACTGGAGCTAGCTTCAGTTTCCAATTCATGCAATCGCCTTTTCCTGCCATTAGCTAATGCAGTATTCAAAATCGGACCTAAAGATTTTTCAACAGCTGTTTCATTCATAATATTATCTCTAGATTTAATTTCTGTAGATTTCCTAATCAATCTCGTCACCCTATTACGACTACATAATGCTATGCGTTTGCATTCCTCCCAGTTGATAGTATGCCCAGTCTCCACTACATGACGAGCAAGATCAGATTTAGCAATATGTCCATACTTACACGCAGTTTTATGTTCACCTCTTCTTACTTTGATTGGGCGCATGGTTTCACCAACATACTTGAGACTGCAATCATTGCATGGGATCTCATACACTCCTGAAGTGTCTAAGGTTTCAATCCTTTCCTTTTGGTTAGGGAGTATAGTGCAAAGTGTAAGGGGCTGTTTTAAAACGGTCCTTATATTGTACTTTAAAGCTAATGATTTCACTTTCCTACTTAATATAGAGTCCGGTAATACCATGACCTTCCGCTCTTCCTTCTCCTTATCCGCTTTTATGTACCTCAAACTAGGATTAAATTTCTTCACGACGTCCATCATTGTTGCATCTATTAAATGAGGAGAGTAACCATTAGCCTTGAATATATTGCGTAGTCTACCTAATTCTAACTTCCTATGCTTTATATCTGTTAACTTGAGACTTTTTAATGATAATGACTGTAAGATACCGACTTTCATAGGATACTGGTGATTGGACTTGAAATTAAGAAGGATTCCTGAATAAGTATCCTCCCTGTAAATATCTCTTCTCAATTTCTGACCATTTCTAATTAATTTGACATCCAAAAATGGTAATTCACCTGATGATTCCCTTTCTAAGGTAAATTGGATTGCCATCCTGATTAATGATAATGACCAAGATACCGACTTCTTAGATTACCAGGATTGACTAAAATTAAGAAGGATTCCTGAATAAGTATCCTCCCTGTAAATATCTCTTCTCAATTTCTGACCATTTCTAATTAATTTGACATCCAAAAATGGTAATTCACCTGATGATTCTCTTTCTATGTTAAATTGGATTTCGCTCATCCGATTAAC
Organism: Eudiplozoon nipponicum; assembly: GCA_029291075.1. Lineage (NCBI taxonomy): Eukaryota > Metazoa > Platyhelminthes > Monogenea > Mazocraeidea > Diplozoidae > Eudiplozoon > Eudiplozoon nipponicum. The sequence goes on along the minus strand of JAQBSW010001251.1, from coordinate 92,962 downwards.
TAAATTTAAGAAATTTACCAATTCATTATCACCATGGTTCCAGATCGGTAATATATTATTCAAGAAACGTAGGTACAATTTTGGTTTCAATGGAGTCTTATCCAACAGATTATTTTCCAAATAATGCATAAAGATATTAGCTATTGGGACCGACAAAGGTTGTCCCATTGGAACGCCTCTAATTTGTTTATAAAATTCCTTACGAAATTTAAAATAAGTGGAGGACATACAAATACACATCATCTCCATGACGTGTCCTAACGTCATTTTGCTTCCTTCTAATATTAATGGGTGATCAACTAGGAAACGTCTAAAACAATCCAGAGCCTCAGGTACCGGTATATTTGTGTACATAGATACTACATCTAAGCTTACTAATCTATCCTTTTCTTCTAGTACACATTTATCAACAATTTCTACCAAATGATATGAATTAAGCAAGGTATGTTCTAAGAAATAGGAATATTTTCTTATTTTATGGCACAAAAACTTTGAAATGTTATATGTTGGGGATTGTTGTACATTCACTATAAGTCTTAAAGGATTACCTGGCTTATGTACTTTAACTAAAACACAAAACTGTGTGTAACCGTATCTCTTTGAATGAGAGTGTTACCATGCGTCGAATCCAATTCCTCATTAGCAATCATATTATTGATTAACAATTTTACTTGCCCTTGTATCTTATCAGTAGGGCCTATTGTTATTTTAGTGTATACTTCTGCATTACTTAACTGTCCTATCATTTTATTGTTATAATCAGATTGATTCATTAGAATTGTAGCTTCTCCTATATCCGCCTTTAGCCATAACATTATTTGATACTAAATCGTTTCTGAGACGTTTAACTTCATAGTAAGGCTTAACTTTATCCTCTTGGTGTGTTAAAATCATTGAGGCAACGTCTAAATCAAATTTCATCATATCCTTATCCGAAAGAAGTTGTGCGGTTTTGACAGCCTCAGTTATTAATTCATTTATAACCGATCTTTCATTAGGAATAGCCATGTTTAAACCACGTTTAAGTAGTTCGACTTGATAGATTTACTATTCTATTAGTCCCTATTAAATTATCACTTTCTTGGGGTCTATAAATTCCCAAGTCAGCTAATTTTCTATCATGTCTATTACTTACTTTTTTATTTCTCTATTGCGGACTTTATCACTGAAATCCTCGATATATTTAAAATCATCCGCGTGCAAAAGAGAAGTTATCATCGATCTTAATTTAGTTTTTTCCTTAATAAATATAATCTTACGATTAACTAAATCACGAATCAAAGTTTTTATAATATTTATACAAAGGTCATGCTTAAGAGACATGTCATAAGCACTTAACATAAAATTTAAATTAAAACGAAAACATTTATGAATAACATCATGTTTTAAACAAATACTTAAATACTATTTAATAGTATGCCAAAAACTTTTATTAATTTGTCTATCTTGATTACAACCCTAGTGGTTTGAATTGAAATTTAATACATGCATTGGTCTTTCGGACTTCTAGTTTTATCACTCATGGCATGTTTTATGACGAGTGTTTCTGAATTATGGGTCTCCCCCACCTGAAAGTGGGGGCCATCTCAGTTACGTCATTTACATTGAGTGTGTAAAACGAATGCATGCAATTGATAAATTATTATTCAGGCACTCTGGTTTAAATTAGTTAGATGAAAACAAAGGTTATGAAAATACACACACACACACACACGTTACACGCGAATATCTAATGAAAGGTCAGTCTGAAGTATAAATATAAATATTATGGCTGGAGGAAATAACGCGCTTGCTTCATTTGTTCCGTTTGTTAAACTTGTGAAAAAAATGCAATTGATGAAGTCCTACGGTAAGTATGGCCGAAATTTTTTGCAAAAAGATAACTACTGGAACAATGAAAGCTGCGTTAGTCAAAACGCAGATCAGGTAATTTCAATTAATCCAGGTCCGCAATTAAAGCAGTCTTTCAACCCTTGTCTAAGTTAACTAGGGCCCAGGTACCGTTTAGTTGGACGGATGGGCTCAAGATGCATTTATCTTATGAGAACCGAAATTAATAGACGCAACTATTTTCATTTTACCTATAGGTAATATTTCAACTGTTACAGACGCTTCAAATATTGACATAGGAACAGTGTTACAAGCGGGCGGACGGACGTCTGGTGTAAAATATAAGCCGCACACTCAATAAAGCGGAGTGAAACTATACCGTCACAGAAAAGGAATTACAGTCACGTATTATGTTGCAGCAGTCAGCACAATGATGGAAGCAGCCGTCGAGCCGCAAAATGAGCATAAAAAATAAAGATCTGTATTTTTGTTTTACTAAATAGATGCGTTTTATACGAGAAAAATACTATTAAAAATGAGTGGAAATAAAGCGTGCGTTGAGTTAAATAACATGGCTTGTAACGGATTGAAATACTAAGAGTATTAACTGCACAAACGATCACTTTGACTCCGGAGATAAGGATAATTAAGACTCGGCTAGATGACACACGAATAATAACTTATGAGGGAATCCGCATAAACGACATAACCAATATAGGTGAAGTCAACAGAAACACTGTGCGATATGGCATCGTGTCGATATCAGTGGTGATATTATAGCAGATTTCTAGTAGAATCATCTTCTTAACTTTCTCTTTTAGTAGAGCAGAACGAAATGCGAAGTTTAGTTTTTTTATGAAGTGATACATTGAAAACTGCGTTTCCGATGTTGCCTATCCTTAAAGCTGACCCAGCCACAATGGCGTTGCTAAGAGATGTACTTTGCCACATTTCTGTATGGTATCTATGTGAATATACTCATATAAACTATGCCTTCCCCATTATTAATCACTCTGCTTTAACACTTTTTTTATTTTTGATCTAAAATATTATTATTGTTATTATTGTTACTTTTACGTTTTTATACTCATTTCACTTTCCATATTTCATTTGTTTATTAATTATCATAGTTATATTGCAGTGAAGCATCGGTTACTAACGAATTTTGTATTTATGATTTTGACGACGACGACGACGATGATGATGATGATGATGATGATGATGATGATGATGATGATGATGATGATACGTGATAAGAAGATGAATCAAATTTTTTTTAAAGTAATATAAAACCAGGTGGTTACCTCAGACTGCGAAATACTTTCACCAGGCTCATCTTCTTCCCATTCGTCGTCTGAATCTATCTCATAATCCATAATAGACTCATCCTTAGCAAAAGGCCGTCGACCGGTTACAACTTTACTTCGTCTACGCCAGCTTCCATAGTAAGCTGGTCGAGTGTTTTCCAGGAATTGAAAGAGCTTGGCACGCATCCAGACGCTTCCGCCATCACCACGATCGCCCCAAGTCCACCGCACACGCTGCTGAACAAGAGGATGACACTGGCGTCTACGTGAAGTAAAGACTCTTCTTAAGCTTTTTGATTCTGTAAGTCGTCCGATTTCGTCATCATCCTCAATATAAATTTCATCGTCCCCAGATATAAGGTCCAAACTAGGCGGCTCTCTGTAGAAAACAAATTTAAATTATGATATACAATGGCACGTTTGTTTTTAATTAGAAGGCCAATAGTTCTACCGTCATTTTCAAAAAAGCAGCTGATCGGCGGCTTCATAGATAAGGTACAGGTAAGAGCCTATCAATCAATGCCAAACATAAACTGTGCACCTCAAATTTAAAGTATTCATTTACCGACCTACGAGGACCATCAATTATCCCGCAAAAGAGAAAGGCGGAGAAAAAGAAAGAATCAACATCGCAACGCAAGGTACAACAACATTTAAGCATTACTTAAATCAGACTAGTTGTTATCCACTTCATAAAACCAGGAATGTATATGAATAAATAATTGCCTAAATAATAGGCAGGTGAACTATTCACGGTTTTCTCAGCACTTACGGGAAGAAGGCAAATATATATGTTTAATTATATCTATTTGTAATGTGAGTAACAGTTCAGACCAAATAGAGTTTTGTTTCTTAGTTCCCCCTATTAAATGTCCATGAGATAAAATATCAAAAAGATATCAGCATAGAAGCTAGGATAGAAGAAACTATCTCGTATCAACCTACTCGGGCCAAGTTGATGCATCCGACAACGGCTTGTGTGATCCATTTCGCAACTCTTTTAAATAGTGAACTCCATTGTCAATTTTGACTAAATTGGACTGTTTCGAATCTACCGCTGATAAATAACTGAGTCGTTCTAGATTGGAACGTTTGATAAGTCTGAGTGTGGCTGGAACGCGATTTCTAGGTGCAATTCTCTGATCCCTTTTCACTTCAAATCGATCAAAGCGGGACGAGACATTAGCTCCAACCATGGAACTATTTGAAGCATTCAAGGACAATCCACCTGCATTGCTTGTACAATTTCCGATGACTGGTTTGACCAGTACAATGTGATCGTCTTCGCTGAGATGTGTATAAGATGGAGCAACCTCTTCCTAAGTAGACACAAGACAAAAAAACAAATAGATTTTGATCGTTTGGCAATATAAAGTATTTTTAAATAATCACACAAAATATCGAGTCATACAGAATGCAATATTTAAGTCGAAATGTATTTCAATGTTGGATAATAGGACGTTACAATCTCGAAATCGGCTTCACCTTCTTTCCCAACCCTTATTCTTCCGTTGCGTAGCTGAAAGTTTTTTATGTTTTTTTGCATGCATGAAATTTAAGTGTTTAATTTTATTGCTATCTTAATCACCATCATTATCATCATCATCATCATCATCATCATCATCATCATCATCATCATCATCATCATCATCATCATCATCATCATCATCACCATCACCATCATTATTATCATCATCCTCATGTCCAGCCACACAAAAGCCAAAAGTGACTAATGCTTCACTGCCATATAACCATAAAGAGTAAAAAAAGTGTATATAAGTGAATTTAGACAAATTATTAGTGGTATTTACGAGAGAGAGAGAGGCGTAGGGATAAGGAATACTTTGCTACTGAGGAAATTTATCAGGATAACTCACAGAAATGAGGCAAACTAAACCTCTCCACAACACCATTATGACCAAGTTAGCATTCGGGAAAGGCGACATCAGCAATACAGCTTCCTTGCGGATTTCAGTATTTCTATTATAAAATTTGATGACGTCAGTACAGATGGGATTTTCTGTGCTTGCTGAATATACATGTTGCTTCTATTTATACTCGTGATGGTGGAACGTTTGAGTATTCAGCAAGGGTTCTTGTCGTTTGATATACAGTGCTTTATGGCTACTGAACAATGTTTCCTACCTCCATTTGAGAAGAATAAATTTGCTTATGCGGTGCCATGTTTGAATTATCTGATCAGTAATTGTTGATTTAGCCAATGGTGTGATTTACATCTGGATCGAATACCGCAAAGTTCGTATTGACGTATCCTATTGCTCGTACCATGTGTCTCTAAACAATTAGAAATTTTGAGAAAGAACACAATTGACCTGTAGCGTAAACACCATTACACTTTGAGTATTAAATGTGATGTTTAACTAAAAATTTGGTAAGTTTGACCTTTTAATTCGGCTTATTTATCAAGTCACTATTGAGGCTAGTCACCTCAGAAACATAAGTTAGTTGTTCAAATTTTATAATTCTTCTTCCTCATTGTACTCAGAGCATATCTTTCATACTCAGTTAGTTAATTTATTTAGCAGGTTCCTATTGAAAGATATCGGCACGATGCCGTTGTAATGAATGTATTTTACGGTGAATGTGAATTCCCGATGTGTCGATCGTGTCAAGTTGCCGAAGTTCTCTAGGAGCAGCCATATATCGCGAATAGAAAGCATGTTCTCTTTAACTTCCTCCAGTATGAATTTGATATCCAGATCGGCTTTGTCAGCCTGTTATAAAATTTATCTAGGATTTATAGAATTTGGCACTATATTATGTAATATCCCCTTATTCTAGTTAAATACTGCTTGTTGCGAAGAACTAATAGATATGCAAATATGTATTAGGTGTTGCGAACCTAGTAGCAAATTAGTTCAGTTGTGACCAGAAGGATAGACCAAAAGCAGCATGGACGGAAAGTATAATCTCATACACACGAAACGAATGTGCATGAGATTATACTTTCCGTCCATTCTGCCTTTGGTTTACCCTTCTGGTCACAACAGAACTAATTTGTTACTAGGTTCGCAACACCTAATACATACTTGCATCCTCTTATTCTTTTCGGATAGCATGCAGTTAACATAATGAATTCTTTACACCGAAAATGATCAAACTGTAATATGAGGAGAAATTCGAATCCTTAAAGCTTTGCAACGACTCTCAAATGAAGTGTAACTCATCTGAATATCGATTTCATAGACAAAGGTAAATCTCCCGAACAATACGCTATTGTTAAAACGACAGTTATGAGACATAAGGAGCAAGGCAGTACACTGGAACCTCCTATAAGGCAGAAAACTGCGTGTATGATGACGAGAATTAATTTCTGGTTATACGTGGATATCGACGACAGTCGCCCTTCTCAAATGCAACGAAGCCGTTTTACTCGAACAGACATCCGTTCAATCCACAGTATCACTCTGTTCCAGAAAGAAAAACATTTTACTCTCTATAACGCCATTCATGTTCATGAGAATTTATCCGTTATGATTGACTAGGTTTCTGGCAGTCGTCCGGCCGTAAACATGACCGAAATAAAAACAAAACTGGAGGTTAAATGTAGTGTGTTGCAGAGGCCTATAAATATTCAATTGTTTAATAGGTTTTGTGCACCTAGTAACAAATTATTTCAAATTTGACAAGGATAAATCAAATTCAGCTTCAACGAATTGCATAATTTCAAGTGCATATTCGTTTCCTGTTTACTGGCAACTCATCAGTAGGAGCCGGTATTATATTCTATACCTGCTATATATTTTGGAGAAGAATGTGGTAAAATTGCACGGCACAATCTCCTATACGTACGTGTATACCAGTAGCCGACTAATCAACCATAGTATTCGTCAACTTCGCACGTTAGGTATATATGATGAATTGGCATTAAAGTTGCATTCTCGAAGACCTTATATGAAGTTAGCTCCACAACTACTGGTATACACATACGAATAGGAGATTGTACCGTTTAATTGTCCTATATACCTCACCCAAATATATCTGATTAAGGGCGTAATACCGGCTCCTACTGATGAGTCACCATTAAGCACGAAACGACCGCGTACATGAGATTGTACTTTTTGTCCATGCGTAATTTTATTAATCCTTCTGGTGTCATGTGGACTAATTTGTCCATAGGTGCGCAACACCTGATATTGGAAGTGATATACTGTTCGTTAAGATGTTTATTATTTTACATCAATATATGTATATAAAATGCACCATCATACATTTATACTAAAATTTGTGGATATTTCTTGTGGAAAGGTCTGTAGCTGCAATTTTCTATACATTTCAACGTATCTGAATGTTGGTTACTAACATTATACAACTGCAATTTAGACAGAAAAAAGAACGAAACTGACTTGCTTATCCTCTGGCTTAACGAAAAACCCGAGCATAATCGCTTTTTGTTTTTCGGCTTTCTTCTGCTTCTCCTCTTCTTCACGTCTAGCCTCCAATTCTCGTTGTAGGCGTTCATTTTCTTTCTTCTGCCGAAGGTCTTCCTTTTCGGCTTCCTTTTTCTTTCGCTCCTCTTCTCGTTTACGACGCTCCTCCTCCTTTTCAGACTCCTTCTTTTTCCTCTCCTCCTCACGCTTTCGCTTCTCCTCGTCTTTCTCCTCATCTCGACGTTTACGCTCCTCTTCGCGTTTTCTGCGCTCATCTTCCTTTTCTTCCTCTTTTTTACGTTTCTCCTCTTCTCGTTTTCTTTTTTCGTCCTCTTTTTCTTGCTCCCTTTTACGACGTTCTTCTTCGCGCTTCCGTTTCTCCTCCTCGCGCTCCATCTCTCTCTTCTTGCGCTCCTCCTCTTTCCGCCGTCTTTCTATTTCCTTTTCCTCTTCTTTCTTTCGTTTTGATTCTTCGTCTCGCTTCAGTCTTTCTGCAGTTTTCAGCTCATTAGCAATTCTGCGGGATGGCCGTTCCGGTGTTCTAGTTGACGGGTCACTCACTAAGTGAGACTTAACCTCGCTTTCGACATCACAGTTTGCTGATGTTTCAGAACATTCTGTCCCTAATTTCGAATCAGATTCAGCCTTACTTGAGGCAGACAATTCCATTCCTTTTGGCCAAACTAGAAGTCTGTAAATATAGTGTTCATGATGCACATCAATAATACCACGAAATACAGTTCAGAATAAATATTACATTATTTTAAAAAATAAAGCTTAAAATATATCCTTGCATGAATACAAACACAAAAACATACATAATTGCATTCCCACAAAACTACACAGTAAATACAAGATATGCATGCAAACATAAAAATATGGTACATTCAGGAATACATGCATATTACAGAGCTACATGTACGCGAACATTAAAACAAACTGGACAACGCGAAGCTCTTGCACGTATGTTATAAACCAACACACGATTCGTATCTGAAACCAGGATCCAGAAGCCTACGAGCATAACTAAATTTGGTGCACCATCCTTATATACTCGTGAATGGCCTCGAAACGTTGGTTACAATGGCGTCGGTATTGACCTTAACTCATGAGCTGAAACTTGCATAACAGTATGGATCACGTTAAATAGCTGACTTTGTGTGGCACGCTTAAATGGTCTACTAAAACCAATTCCATAAATCTTAATTAACGCTGCCGCTTCGTTTTACTCGCACAAATATACACCCATTGCAGCACACAAGACAGCAAGGATGCCTTTTACTACGACCAAATCGCTTTAATAAGTAGAACAAGTATTTCAAATATAGTCTTGTTAATAAGTAAAATGAATGCTCAAGATTGATGCTTAAGCGATACAGAACTTCATCAAAGTCAGAAATGCACTTTAGTTAGACTTGCAACAACAGTGGTGAGCGAGTGTTGGATAGCTGCGCGGATCAGGGTTTGAACTTAATAAGCACAAACTATTGAGTTAGTGTGACATTTTGCGTCACATGATGTCCTACAGCCCCCGGACAACAGTGAACATAAATATACCATGTAGCAATTAGTTATAGATCGCGTGATTGCATCTAGGACTTTCTTTTATTTTGGAATACTTTTCAACTCGGGCCATGCACATATCTGTTGTAGATTTTCGCTTAAGTTTCCCGGAAGTATAAATAGGAACAAACTCAAATAGATCGAACTGTTAATCCAACAAAAATATAAATATATTCTGAATTCAAATATAACTGGTCTTGATTTACTTTGGGCGAAGACATCATTCACTATGCACAATGTAGGTACTATTGTATGGGGCATTGTAAGCTCCCGCATAAATATACCATGTAGCAATTATTTATAGATCGCGTGATTGCATCCAGGACTTTCTTTCATTTTGAAATACTTTTCAACTCGGGCCATGCACTTATCTGTTGTAGATTTTCGCTTAAGTTTCCCGGAAGTATAAATAGGAACAAACTCAAATAGATCGAACTGTTAATCCAACAAAAATATAAATATATTCTGAATTCAAATATAACTGGTCTTGATTTACTCTGGGCGAAGACATCTTTCACTATGCACAATATAGGTACTATTGTATGGGGCATTGTAAGCTCCCGCATAAATAATCATTTATCCTCTGTATAATCTATGGAGATTGTCGAATTTAGGCGCCACGTACAAGCTGGCTCGGCTTATAATAATATTTTTCGAGTTGTATGATGCCTAAAAGATGAATCTCGTTGCGCAGTGCTGTCCTTCTTGTTGTGGATTTGACCGCATTTTTCTTGTGCGGGACAATTGATAGCACTCTTAGGTCGGTAAAATCTTGAATTTTCATCATTTTCAGGTGATGTAATTTTTGGCCTCAATTGATGGATTCTCACTTGTCCCAACTATTTTAAGCCTTCCATTAGCTGATTGTCTGAAAATGACGTTGGAACAAGATTTCCATTGTTCTTTTACCAACTTTTCGAGACCGAATTTCCAGTCTCATCTTCAGGGTTGACACAATACGCACAGGAATAAGCCACAACTTGTGGCAAATGTGGTATCCTCATTCCAGACAGATATATTTATATTTATTTTAATTCCAAATGATTTTTTTTAAAACAGTCTTCATACCTAGTCAAATACTGTTTGTTGCGAAGAACTAATATATATATACAAGTATGTATTAGGTTTTGCGAACCTAGTAACAAATTATTTCAGTTGTGACCAGAAGGATAAACCAAAGGCAGCATGAACGGAAAGTATAATCTCATGCACATTCGTTTCGTGCTTACTGGCGACTCATCAGTAGGAGCCGGTATTACGCCCTTTAACCACTATATATTTGGTAGAAGAATGTGGAATAATAGGACGGTACAATCTCCTAGACGAATGTGTAAACCTGTAATAGTGAAGCTAACATAATCTAAAGTCAACGACAATACGACTTCAATGCTAACTCACACTATATAATACTATATACCGAGTCTGTAAAGGATACTAACACTATGGCTATTGTGTTAGTAACTGATACCTTTTTTGAAAGCGATGAGTACCGGATACTAACACTATGGTTTCCGAGTCGGTACATGATACCAACCTGATGGATATAAATTTATGCTAAAGTTCACCCAAATTGAGAATTACAACAATTTCCGAACACCTGTTACTCCAGTTAAACCATACACTCTGGCCTTCATCGATATCAGTTATCACATTTCGCGGTAAGCATGACATCATTCAATTCAATATATTACAGTTAAATACTGTTTGTTGCGAAGAACTAATATATATGCAAGTATGTATTAGGTTTTGCGAACCTAGTAACAAATTAGTTCAGTTGTGACCAGAAGGATAAACCAAAGGCAGCATGAACGGAAAGTATAATCTCATGCACATTCGTTTCGTGCTTACTGGCGACTCATCAGTAGGAGCCGGTATTACGCCCTTTAACCACTATATATTTGGTAGAAGAATGTGGAATAATAGGACGGTACAATCTCCTAGACGAATGTGTAAACCTGTAATAGTGAAGCTAACATAATCTAAAGTCAACGACAATACGACTTCAATGCTAACTCACACTATATAATACATATACCGAGTCTGTAAAGGATACTAACACTATGGCTATTGATCAAAATATACAGTGGTTAAAGGGCGTAACACCGGCTCCTATTGATGAGTCGCCATCATCCTGTTTCATGTGAAGCCTCGAGTTTAGTCAAACTGCACTGTAACTTTTTGTTAAATGTGTAGTGACGGAATGAGAGCAAGCGTTCCAGACGTGAGGGGCAAGTTTCGGCTGCTGAAGGAAACTCTGGCCACTGGCATCTGGGCAGATAGTGCTCATCAGCTTTGGTTGGCAGACTATCTAGGAGAAGGAAAACTCAGAATAAAAACCATCACTAGGAATGGGCGACCTAGTGTTCTTTTACAGTCCACATATAACCATGACAAGTACAACTTACAATAATTACATACTGCATCGGCCGTCGCGCAGTATAAAAAGGGTCGCCTTATCTGCTGAGCCGTGCAGGGTGGATAAGCGAAAACAGGCTACTGCAGGCAACTCCAACTCTATATTCGATTCTGCGTCCTTTCCTTCCCCTTCCTCTTCTCAATCTTACAATAACTCTCTTTTAGATACTATAAATATGGTTGGTTTAGATCATAACACTGAGCCCAATACTAGGTTGCCAAATATCGAAAATGGTTCTTGTAGACGATCATTCATTAAACCTAAGTTAGGTTTTAACGTAGGCGCATTTAATGTGCGAACATTAAAACAACTTGGACAGCAAGAATCTCTTGCTCGTACGTTGGATAAATTAGAAATCGACATATGTTGCGTATCTGAAACCAGAATACAGGATCCTACGTGTATTACAGAACTAGTTGCACCATCCCTATCTACGCGTTATTGGCTTCGAACATCTGGTTCCACAGAGTCCTCTCAAGCCGGTAAATGGGGCGTTGGTATTGCCCTTAGCGCGCGAGCTGAAGCTTGCTTAATTGAATGGATCCCTTTAAATAGTCGATTGTGTGCGGCACGTTTAAATACATCTACTAAAATCAAAGCAAAAAACCGTTATCATCGTTGCCTCTTCGTTGTATCTGCATATGCTCCTACCGATTGCAGCACAGAAGAAAGCAAGGACGCTTTTTACTCCGAATTAAGCTCCTTACTAAGTAAAGCACGAAGTTCGGATATAGTCCTGGTTATGGGTGACATGAATGCTCAAGTTGGTCGCTTAAGCAACACAGAATTTCATTTAGGTGGAAGATACACTCTAAGCTCGACTCGCAATGATAATGGTGAACGGCTTTTGGATAGCTGCGCTGAACATAGACTATATTTAAGTAGTACAAATTTCAGACGTAGTGTTAAACGTTGTGCTACATGGCGTCCTCCAGCACCCGGACAACGGTGGACTCAAATAGATCATGTAGCAATTAGTTATAGATGGCGTGGTTGCATCCAGGATTGTCGCTCTTTTTGGAACACTTATGTCGACTCGGACCATGCACTTATCCGTTGTAGATTTGCTCTAAAATTTTCCGGGAAAATAATTAAGAATAAACCCCAAATTGATGTAGGCAAACTCGAACAACCGTCCATCCGACAAAACTATGAAAATATTCTTAAGGCTAATCTAACTGGTCTGAATAGCGAAAATCCGAATATACTTTGGTCCAAGATAAGTTCCACTATGCACAATGCAGGTACTACTGTATGTGGCATAGCAGGCCCCCGTAGAAATAATCACTGGCTCTCTGTAAAATCTATGGAGATACTCGAAATAAGGCGCCAAATTCCACCTGGCTCGACTCATAATAATACCCGTCGCAATATAAGACGCCAACTTAAGCGCAGTCTAAAAGGCGATCTCGAAAACTTTTGGAGCAGAAAGGCTGAAGAAATGGAAGTAGCTTTCGCGTCAGGTAACAGTCGCTGTTTGTTCCAACTTATACGCACAACAGGTCCGAGAAAGTTAAAAGTTAGCGAAACTATAAATGATAGTAACAACGAATTAATAACCGATAAAATAAGTCGTCTTGACAGGTGGGCTGAACACTTTAGAGATCAATTTTCTTGGCCACCCGCGTCAGTTCCGCTTCCCGAAAGCATGTCTGCATCAACAGTGTGGAATGTTAGTCCCGAAGAACCATCCGAGTTAGAAGTACGCGATGCAATCCTATCTCTTAAGCGCCGCAAAGCCGCCGGCCCCGATGATCTGCTTCCGGGATTGTTTAAGGATGGTGGCGATATAATTTCAGGAGCGTTGACCAAACTTTTTCATACTATATGGAATGAGGAAACCGTACCACTTGACTGGAATGAGTCGACCATCATTCCCATCTTCAAAAAAGGCAATCGTAATTCGTGCGATAACCATCGTGGTATAAGTTTGACTCCGGTCGTATCAAGGTTATTTGCTTCGATTATCCTACGTCGTCTTAGCGCTTCACGTGAATCACAAACAAGAGAAGAACAGGCCGGATTCCGCGCAGGACGAGGTTGTATAGATAATATTTTTACGTTAAGGCAAGTTCTCGAACAGAGACATTTATATCACCGTCCCACAATAGTCGTCTTTCTAGACTTCAAGGGTGCATTTGATTCGGTGGATCGCAATGTTTTATTCCATATCTTGTCGAAAAGCGGTGTGCCCACTAAATTTGTTAATATTATACGAGCTCTCTACACAAATACTTCTGGTCGCGTTAAGGTTTACAACGAATTAACGCATAACTTTACAACCAGCAGTGGTGTTCGTCAAGGTTGTCCACTTTCCCCATTTTTGTTTAATTTTGTAATCGATGCTATTATGAACAACACTCTCTCACACATTCAGGACGCTGGAGTTGAAGTTCTCCCGGGAGATAAACTAGTCGATCTTGACTATGCGGACGATATCGTACTATTATTCGACAATCAGCATGCTGCCCAGACCACCTTAAATAGATTAGCAAACGTTGTTCCGTCTTTCGGTATGAAATTCGCACCCTCTAAATGTAAGATACTGTTACAGGATCACCCACCACTCACTCCAACGTTGCGACTGCAGAATGAAGATCTTGACATAGTCGACAGGTTTACATATCTTGGGAGCTCTATCAATAACGTAGGCAATATGTCCGACGAGGTGAGAATACGGATCGCGAAAGCTAGAGTAGCTTTCTCGAACCTTCGTCATTTATGGAGAAACGCGAATATTTCACTTTGCCTTAAAGGTCGTGTTTACAATGCATCTGTACGCGCAGTCTTACTATACGCTAGTGAAACTTGGCCTCTTAGAGTTGATGATCTGAGACGCTTACAGGCATTCGATCATCGTTGTTTGAGAAGTATAGCACATGTTGGTTACCAACAACGAATAACTAACGTTGACATCCGTAGACGTATTTTTGGATCTGACAATAAGTGCTCGTCTTTAGAAAAGCAAATAAGGCTCCATCAACTTCGTTGGCTCGGTCACGTTTTGCGTATGCCCTCATTCCGATTGCCCAATAGAGCTCTGTTCTCTCATCCAGCACCAAATTGGCGTAAGAAACAAGGTGGGCAGATTTTGACATGGCAGAAACAATTAAAGTCACTTACATCCAAATTGGGTAGTATAGGATCCACTCGTCTGCCGGGATGGGGTCCTCGTGCACATCACAGTTCTTGGTTAGAAACCCTTAGCGATATGGCAGCGAATCGAGCTCAGTGGCGATCTTGTTGCAGATGTATAGTAGAATCATCTTCGTAACTTTCTTTTCTTAGTAGGGCAAAGTTAGCTGCGAGGTTCGGTTTGTTTATGACGTGATACGGTGAAATCCGCAAGGAAGCTGTGTTGCTGATGTCGCCTTGCCCGAATGCTAACTTGGCCATAATGGTGTTGTGGAGAGGTTTAGTTTGCCTCATTTCTGTGAGTTATCCTGATAAATTTACTCATAGTAGCAAGGTTTTCCTTCTCTCTCTACCCCTCTCCCTCTCTCGTAAATCTCAATAATAATTTATCTAAATTCACATATACTTTTTTTCACTCCTTATGGTTATATGGCAGTGAAACATTAGTCACTTGACTTTTGTGTGGCTGGAAATGATGATGATGATGATACTTTCCGTCCATGCTGCCTTTGGTTTATCCTTCTGGTCACAACTGAACTAATTTGTTACTAGGTTCGCAAAACCTAATACATACTTTCATACCTAGTCTCTAATACTCAAATGTATACAAAAACTTATCCTTGTCCCCCTCGCGCACACAACCACCTATAAACATGTGTATTTTACTAAAGTGACATTTTATTGAATAACTATAAGCACACCTAATGGATTGACATACACGCCTATCAATGATGTCTATATTTTAATTTCTGTTCCGGACGCATAGAAATATCAACAAAATTTTGATTTCAATATTGCAGTAATCCTCACATGCCCACAGTTTACCTAATCCCATCCAGCTTGCAATTGGTTATAGACCGAGAGAGAGGTTAATAAAACTGTTGAAAGAATATATAGTATTATTATCGTTTTGACAAGACCGAATACGGAGTCTACACTAACGAAATCGGCTCTCAACCAAATACACATTAATACTCATATCCTATATAAATTAGTTTCTCCATTAAAATATCTGTGTCGAAATCATGTATATACCTATAAAATAAATTAGTATTACTTTATATTTATTTAAATTTTATTTATTTACTTATTTATAATTATATATATAACTCACTTCTTATAAAAACATCCATTTATATATAATTCCACACGCTTTATATTATGTATATATAGATAAGCATGTAAGCGTCCATGTGGGTTCTTCCCACATCTTTAATATATATCTATATATCCATCATAGATATATATATATATATACGTGTATACACCATATATATAATATGAATATCATACAAGCAACACTGTGAGTCCCTCAACGGATAAATTATATCAGTCAAAACGCTTTTGATAATATTTATATATCTATTTTTATGTCTATCTATATACATATATATCTAGTCCTATATATATGTGTGTATATATATGTATCTATATGCAATTAAAAAGGTTCTTTGAACTTCATTAACCTACAATTCACCCTGAAAATATAGTATATATACTATTTTTACTCAGAATTTATATGCATAGATAAATATAAAATATTTATATAAAACACGTCTACACCAATTATATATATATATATATATTTATTTATTTATATATACATATAATGCATATCTCAATCTACATAAGCAACCATGTGAGCTCTTCTCACTTTATATATAAAATCTAAATAATCTCCTACATATATCTTGTGAATATCTAAATAAGCATTTAAGCAACCATGTGAGTTCACCCCACATCTTAAATGAATATTTAGAATCATTCATATATATGTCTCCATAATATGGATATAAATGCCACATATATATATATATATATATATATATATATATATATATATATATATGATCATTCTAATTTCACCATTTTTAAAATGTAAGAACAAAACAACGTACTCCATGGAATAACATTTACTAATAAATCTTATTTCTACCAGTATCTACAGCCACTGTTCTGGATTCGTTAGTATATTCGTTCATCCAATCCCACTGTATATTTGCCACAAGTTGTGTTTTACTCCTGTGCGTATTAAGTCAACCCTGAAGATGAGCCTGGAAATTCGGGATCAAAAATTTGGTGAAAGAACAATGGAAAATCTTGTTCCAACGTCATTTTCAGACAATCAGATAATTGAAGGCTTAAAGAAGAAGGGACAAGTGAGAACTCATCAACTGAGGCCAAAAATTACATCATCTGAAGATGGAAAAAGTTCAAGATTTTACCGACCTATGAGTGCTACCAAGAGATAGCATGGATTACAGAAGGTGCGAGGAAGAGAGAGATTAAAAACTAGCGCGGAATGCAGTGCAATGTTCTAAGCTCAAAAAGTTTCCTGAGAATCCAAGCAAATTTTTTTTTCATTACACCGACATAAATCTATCGAAACATCAAAATGAAGTTCTCTCTCTTGGACCGAAATACTTCATAACAAAAACTAGAATAAACGAACGTGAAGAAATGCATATGCAGGCATCAATGGAATGCTTCTTTGAAGATGCCACGAAACACAAATCGAATGAAAAATACGACATCTCGCTCTTTAAATCGGACCTCCGAAGTGCGTATGGCCAATATATGCGCACATTCAAAGGCAATAAACTGGTCACCAAAAGGCATCTAGAAGAACTAAATGAGCTACAACGAAACAACAAATCAGACTCATGACGCCAGACAAAGGGACAGGCGTAGTGCTAATGAACTATACGGACTATAGTCAGGCGATGTTACCAATTCTGAATGACAAATCCAAATTTAAACGCGAAGAGGTACAACGTGACACTACGGCAAAATTAGAAAATTCCATAACGAAGATTCTAAACCGAATTATTTCGAAGGTCGAAGCTAAACAAGAAATCGACATAGAGCACAAAAATGCTTTTATTACAGAATGAAAACATTCCAAGCCCGTAGGCGCAACGCAACCGATATTATATGGGTTGCCCAAGGTTCACAAAATGACCAACAATGAAAGACTTCCGCCTTTCAGGCCCATTTTATCTATGATAAATTCCCCACAGCACAGGGCAGCCAGACTATTATGCCGGATTATAAAACCTATCATGAAAGGAAGAATAGACCACGTTGTACAGGATAGCTTTCAATTTGTAGAAAAAATTCGCGACCTAAATTTGAAAGAGAGGAAAATGGTGTCCCTCGATATAAAGTCACTCTTTACTAGCATTCCAGTAAATAAAACTATAAATATTCTATGTGAATATATACGATCATCAGGAGAGCAAACACTGATAGAAGTGGACGACATGAGAGAACTACTTCTATTATGCACATCCAACGTACAATTCGTATACCAAGGAGTCTTCTACAGACAAATTGACGGCATAGGTATGGGTAGTCCTCTTGGACCAGTATTGACAGACATATACATGCACCATTTAGAAACAACTGGTTTAAAACCATTTATCAATGGAGCTCATTTTTACGTGCGCTACGTTGACGATACTTTCATGGTCGTTAAAAAGGATGAAGATACAAATTCACTGCTATATCACATAAACAAGGTAGACCAGGCAATCAAGTTTACAATAGAAGAAGAAAAAGACGGATATTTATCCTTCCTAGATGTAGGAATAACGAGAGATGAAGAAGATACTCTCTCAAGGTCAGTTCACAAGAAATCAAGCTGGACTGGACAATATATCCATTATATGAGTAGTGTGCCAAGGGCGTACAAAAGGAACCTAATAATAAATTTGGGCACACGAATACGCAGGATTTGTTCACCGGACAACATTGAAGTAGAGCTAAATTTTCTTATCGAAGCGTTGAGAAATAATGGCTATCCGGACTGGTTCATCGAATACAACTTGAGGCAACGCAAAAAAATGGAGGCCAATTTGGAGGAAAACAAAACTCCCCAGAGAGTAACGCTTAGTGTTCCCTTTGGAGGTGATCTTCCAGCGGAAATCTTCAAACGAAAAGTAATTCGAGCGGCAAAAGCACAGTTTCCATCAATACAGGTGAGAGTGGTGTTCAACACAACAAAACTGATGCGCACGAATGAAAAAGATAGCCTCTCTGTGACGTCAACACCTTTGTCTGTATACAAATTTCAGTGTACCTGCAACGCTCAGTACATCGGCAGATAAAAAAAGAGGCTCGAAACTAGAATAAATCAGCATCTCCCTCAAAAACTATTAAAAAGGGGTGCAGCTCCTGCACAAAAATCAGCAATTTGCGAACATGTACTACTCACAGGTGATGCTGTTAGTAGTAACAATTTTTCAGTTCTCTACAAGGCAAAAACAGAGAAAATGCTTCTGGCTTTTGAAGCTATTGCAATTAATAAGCTAAAGCCCTGCTTAAACGTGCAGAAAATAAATTCAAAAAAGAAGCTCAATTGGACTTGGAACAAAGACATGACTGACATGCCTCGTGTGGAAATAACCAACGCTTCGCAAAATGCGACACATACATCACCATTACGGACGCAATTACAATGAAAGCGATGACACACCAAATGATCGAAACGCAAAAGAGAGCGGTCTAACGTGCACAAAAGCAGTGGTCTAAATTGCGCAAAACAAAGGCTAGAATAACGAAGAGGAGATTGGTTACAACACATACGTACAGTGGGATTGAATGAACGAATAGACCAACGAATCCAGAATAATGGCTGTAGATACTGGTAGAAATAAGATCTATTAATGAAATGTTACTCGCATGGAGTACGTTGTTTTGTTCTCTACATTAAAAAATAGAAATTAGAACAATATATATATATATATATATATAAATATATATATATATATATATATATATATATATATATATATATAATGATTCCTAAATATCTATTTAGATGTGTAACCACATAGCATATAATAAATATAAAATAATACTAATTTATTATATAGGTATATACATGATTTCGACACAGATATTTTAATGGAGAAACTAATTTATATAGGATATGAGTATTAATTTGTATTTGGTTGATAGCCGATTTCGTTAGTGTCAAAACGATAATATTACTATACATTCTTTCAACAGTTTTATTAACCTCTCTCTCGGTCTATAACCGATTGCAAGCTGGGTGGGATTAGGTAAACTGGGGGCACGTGGGGATTACTGAAATATTGAAATCAAAATTTTTGTTGATACGTCCGGAACGGAAATTAAAATATAGACATCATTGATAGGCGTGTATGTCAATCCATTAGGTGTGCTTATAGTTATTCAATAAAAATGTCACTAGTAAAATACACATGTTTATAGGTGGTTGTGTGCGCGGAGGGGACAACGATAAATTTTTGTTTACATTTGAGTATTGGAGACTAGGTATGAAAGTATGTATTAGGTTTTGCGAACCTAGTAACAAATTAGTTCAGTTGTGACCAGAAGGATAAACCAAAGGCAGCATGGACGGAAAGTATCATCATCATCATCATTTCCAGCCACACAAAAGTCAAGTGACTAATGTTTCACTGCCATATAACCATAAGGAGTGAAAAAAAGTTAACTTAGATAAATTATTATTGAGATTTACGAGAGAGGGAGAGGGGTAGAGAGAGAAAAAAAACCTTGCTTCTATGAGTAAATTTATCAGGATAACTCACAGAAATGAGGCAAACTAAACCTCTCCACAACACCATTATGGCCAAGTTAGCATTCGGGCAAGGCGACATCAGCAACACAGCTTCCTTGCGGATTTCACCGTATCACGTCATAAACAAACCGAACCTCGCAGCTAACTTTGCCCTACTAAGAAAAGAAAGTTACGAAGATGATTCTACTATACATCTGCAACAAGATCGCCACTGAGCTCGATTCGCTGCCATATCGCTAAGGGTTTCTAACCAAGAACTGTGATGTGCACGAGGACCCCATCCCGGCAGACGAGTGGATCCTATACTACCCAATTTGGATGTAAGTGACTTTAATTGTTTCTGCCATGTCAAAATCTGCCCACCTTGTTTCTTACGCCAATTTGGTGCTGGATGAGAGAACAGAGCTCTATTGGGCAATTGGAATGAGGGCATACGCAAAACGTGACCGAGCCAACGAAGTTGATGGAGCCTTATTTTGATTACCGTGACATAGTAGCAATACAGTTATAACAAATAACAAAATGTGCTATACTTCTCAAACAACGATGATCGAATGCCTGTAAGCGTCTCAGATCATCAACTCTAAGAGGCCAAGTTTCACTAGCGTATAGTAAGACTGCGCGTACAGATGCATTGTAAACACGACCTTTAAGGCAAAGTAGAATATTCGCGTTTATCCATAAATGACGAAGGTTCGAGAAAGCTGCTCTAGCTTTCGCGATCCGTATTCTCACCTTGTCGGACATATTGCCTACGTTATTAATAGAGCTCCCAAGATATGTAAACCTGTCGACCATGTCAAGATCTTCATTCTGCAGTCGCAACGTTGGAGTGAGTAGTGGGTGATCCTGAAACAGTATCTTACATTTAGAGGGTGCGAATTTCATACCGAAAGACGGAACAACGTTTGCTAATCTATTTAAGGTGGTCTGGGCAGCATGCTGATTGTCGAATAATAGTACGATATCGTCCGCATAGTCAAGATCGACTAGTTTATCTCCCGGGAGAACTTCAACTCCAGCGTCCTGAATTTGTGAGAGAGTGTAGTTCATAATAGCATCGATTACAAAATTAAACAAAAATGGGGAAAGTGGACAAACTTGACGAACGCCACTGCTGGTTGTAAAGTTATGCGTTAATTCGTTGTAAACCTTAACGCGACCAAAGTATTTGTGTAGAGAGCTCGTATAATATTAGTGGGCACACCGCTTTTCGACAAGATATGGAATAAAAAATTGCGATCCACCGAATCAAATGCACCCTTGAAGTCTAGAAAGACGACTGTTGTGGGACGGTGATATAAATGTCTCTGTTCGAGAATTTGCCTTAACGTAAAAATATTATCTAAGCGGAATAAATTTTTTGCATAACAAAACAGTACAAAATTAAAAGCAACATTAAACGGGAGCTTATTCTACAACTCGGTCCCAGGTAACTACACCTGATAGAGTACCAGCGTTTCCCGGAAATTTATAGAGAAATAGTTTTAGCCAACTTCACTGTTTCTCCATAATCAAGACCAAACGCACATTTACAATATCTGGCTGCACCCAATTATTTCAGCCCGCGTTAAATGCGGAAAAACAAAGAGAACAACACATTGAGACACGTATGTTTCGTAAGCATTTTTTGTACATTTACATAGCAGATAAGGGTCACCACTAGCTTAATATGATAATGAATGTTAAACGGCGTCAAAGCGCACCAGCATCATCATGCACAGCCATACCCATCTCGTAGAAATGTACGCTAAGATCTGACGTATTAGCACTTATGATTCAGCAAGTGCGTAGAAGCGCCTCCAGTTCCTAAAACGCAGTTTGTCAATCTCAGCAGCACTCTTGGCGTATTATAGGTTTGAATTTTGAGGTAAAATATAATATTCCCAATCAAGAAAAAAAGCGTTCATAATCTCTTTTAATTCATAAGCTAAACCCTTTATAATTTACAAGATCCCGGTAAGCGCCCTAATCTTCTAATTAACATCGAAATACGTCTAGCAAAACTAATTATTATCTCAAAAAGACCTTTCAACAATTGGTCATAAATGACTTTATTGCATGTAGAACTGTCGTTCATTTTATAACAATAACGCCGACTCGGACGATGCACCCTTTTCTTAAAATTTAATGCTCATTTTTGGCAATCTAATAAAGAATAAGCCTTAAATAGATGTGTAAAAACTCTAACAGTCGCATTTCCAAAAAATTCTAGATTGGTTCCACATTGTAAATAAAATCCTTTATTCGGAAGTCGAGACAGATGCAGGTGCCAAAGAAAATCGAGCATGAAAGTGTTCAACTCACTTATTAAAATGACGCATTTTATTAATTTTTAGATTATTGCGACAATAATTTAGTCATTCGATAACTTTTAATTTTCTTGAAACTGTTTCAGGAATAAATAGGGGAAACTTTGGATGCCTTTTCCAACTCTTCAGCGAACATAAATTTTGAGGCTAGCTTCAAGGATATCGACAGAAATTTACGAGACCCAATTATTGATTCCACAGGAGCCCAAAATGCCACATGCTTGTGTATATCAGATCCTATCTAAGTCCACAATAAAGTTTAAATTTCGTTTACCATCTGTTAATATCGATCATAGAAAAGTTTCATGGTTTTATTGGAAAGACGGCTGTTCAAGTTTGATTAAATCTTTTTGAACTATCTGTAAAAGATGAGTCAAAGTCCATAACGGATAATGTCATGGTCCGTGACGTCATACGTGTTCCAAAGCGAGCGACAAACTCATCCATAACTATTATCTACATGATCTAAATAAATCCAGTTACCTGAGAGCCAAAGGACGCCTTACACTACGCATGAATTTTGATCTATTAAAGTTTAACCTAAACCTAAGCATTGTATGGTATAGAAGTCAATTCATCTAGTTGACCGGTTTCGTTCTTACTTGGAATTCTTCGAGTACTAACCTGAAGTTTACCGCATGTTGGGCTCGAACCAGAGCATGTATGCTTCGAATTATGGGATGCTAACCACTGAATCACCCTGTCGCATGCCATAAAGTTTATCAGTTAAATACTAGAGTATTTAGTTAGCCTTTTCTTCAGATTGAGCCTATAGACACACCAAAACTTTTATAGACACCACGCTACCTGGGGAATTGATACTTAACTGAACATTTGTATAATTGAATGATCATTGGCTGCACGGGAGGCGATAACAATTATTTAAATCTAAGTTTCGAGCTTCATATAATCACCAACCTTATTATATAAACATTTGCCGATATAAACTATACATTGTACAAGATAGCAAAGACGAATCGATCGTTTAATTATATAAATGTTCAAGTCAATATCACTTCTCGAAGTAGCGTGGTATCTGTTCCATAATGACAGATGAGAATAGCTAGTTGGAACGTTTGGTCTAAAGAAATGCCATGTAGGCTGTACCTCAAGGAAAGGATTACAAAATATTATTTGGTTAACAACTGAAAATTTTGTAGCATGCGGCAGGTTAATCCAATGGTTAGAGTCACAGTCTCCGAAGCAGAAGCGCCCAGCTTGGAGCCGTCCGCGGATAAATTTTTGATAGTAATTGAAGAGTACCCAATGAAGGATAAACCATTCTACTGAATGAATTGCCTCTAAATTTTACAATGATTAGTTGATATTATATATATGATTGGTGTTAATATCAAGATCGCAATCCTTATTTTAAAAATTATCACTACTCGCGAAACCAATTATCGTTTAATTATAAACTATCCAACTGTCTTTCAGCACAATCGATTCGCGTTAAGCTTAAAGCGTATTTACCACCTAGATGAATTTATTGTTGCTTAAACGTAAAACTTGAGCATTCTATATCTTAGCTTCTCTCTGCTTAATAGAGAACCTAGGTCGGAATAGAAAGCGTCTTTACTTTCGTCTGTGGAAAGAAATGCAGACAAAATGAAAAAGCAGCGTTGATTAAAGTTTACGGTATTGATTTAATTGCATGTTTATAAACGTACCGCCAAAAAGGATATTTATAGAAATCCATTCAGCTTAACAAGCCTCAGCTCGTTAGCTAAGTACTCAAGAATATCAGCCTTGAGAAAATTTCACAGTAACAGGTTAAAAGAAAATTGACAGATAAGAATGGTGCACTCAGTTCAATCGTACACGAAAGATAATGCAGTTTAATTTCGAATATGCAGCATATATTGATTTCTGATTTGTCAAAAGTACATAATATAGCTTCCTTATGTTCAATTGTTCTCAATGTTTGCATACTAAATGCGCTGACGCTAAAACCTAACCTAGGGTTAGTTAATGGTAGGTTACTTTAACTATTTTCGATATTTATCATTCCAACATTGGGCTCAGTGGTGCGAACAGCATCCAGCATTTTCATAGTACATAAGATAGCATTGTTATCGTTTTAAAGGATTTGCGCGTAATGCGAGCTTCATATGCTGACTCTCCGCGAGTTGCGTTCGCCGGTTGTTGCTTTGCACTATCAGTTACACAAAGATCCGATTGATTCCCATTTCCAAGTACGCACCGATCTGGTCTTCGTTTTGGCTGAGTGCGGATCCGTCCCTTTCTTCCGAAGGCTTCAACATCGTTCATACTAACCACTAGAAATGAGGTACGATCTAATCTTCGTTTACTAGCGACATTTCGAAGCCTAACTTCCGGTTCCATCATCAGGCCACTAAACACAGCACAATACTCACAATAGCATATTTAAGCAAATGTGCTCATTATTACTAGATTAGGAGAAACGAGAAGGAACGAAGCAAAATCAGAAATGGTGCCTGTAGTAGCTTGTTTTTGCTAATCCACCTTGCGCGACTCAGTACAAAAGGCGATCAATTTTAGAATGCGCCCAGGTTATTCCGACATGGATTTACTGGAGTAACAGGTGTTCATAAATTGATGTAATTCCCAATTTCGGTGAACTATAGCACAAATTGGTATCCATCAGGTTGATACCATGTACCGACTCGGAAACCATAGTGTTAGTATCCTTTACAGACTCGGTTTATATATACTTTTACTTTACTTTACTGCGGCTGACTCCTTTTGGAGGATAAGCCGGCTCCATTGATTTCATGGAGTTTCTTGGGAATTTGGTACAAGTGGTGTCCCCTCACCACTCAGGTTGATACCAAGTACCGACTCGGAAACCATAGTGTTAGTATCCTTTACAGACTCGGTATATATATATATATATATATATATATATATATATATATATATATATATAGTAGTGGAGTTAACGTTGAAGTCGCATTGTCGTAGACTTTATATGAAGTTAGCTTAACTATTGCAGGTTTACACATTCGCCTAGGTGATTGTACCGTCCTATTATCCCACATTCTTCACCCAAATATATAATGGTTCAAGGGCGTAATACCGGCTCCTACTGTTGAGTTGCCAGTAAGCACGAAATGAATATGCATGAGATTATACTTTCCGTTCATGCTGCCTTTGGTTAATCCTTCTGGTCACAACTGAACTAATTTGTTACTAGGTTCGCACCACCTAATATATACTTGCATATGTATTCATTATAGTTCGTATTGTACATAGTTATATGCGAGCAGTGATAGAACAAAAAGTAGTTCAGTACGAGTGGTGATGGATTGTACTATTTTGCTTTTAGTGTACTCAACAAGGCTGATGAGCACTATCTGCTTAGGCGCCTGTTGTAAAAATTCCCTCAGCGGCCGCAAATTCCTTTCTGGTCTGGCGTTCTAACTCCCGTTCTATTACTATCTAATTAACTCTAAGTGTTACTTCGTAGTTAAACCAAAATCAAGGCTTCGCATGAAATATAATGATAGTTGTATTGCATTAGATTCAACAAGGCTTATAATAATATTTATGAACTGACAAACTATTACTAGCCGGTTGTCGGGCCGAAAATTTTTGTGTCTACAGACTTATAACATAGCAGTTCTTGTCGCTTTCACGCAGAACATGGAGCATAATATACGCCAAAACACTAGCGGTAGATTTAAAGTCACCCTGTTGTTCTCCATTTGCATCGAAAATTCTAATGTTTTCCCTTCGCGACCTAGTCAGTCTTTTTCAGATGGTCTATCACGCTTTAAAACGCCATTAATCTCCTTTCCCTAAACAAGACTAATCCAATAAGATATGGTAAAATCTGCTTGCTATCCATTGCTGCAGAAAATGCTCTAATTGATTAGACCAATAAACCCATTGGACAAACTCTAGATTCCATGTGAACAACCTGGTTTCGAAACTCATTTATGTGTCCGTGCCGACTTTATATCTTACGATAAAAATGAAGAAATTTTTAAAAGATCATCTGTGGTTTCATGCCCTCTATGTAAGGCTTTATCATTTTTATTATAAAAATTATCCTCATTTCTTCATTCAATTCAAAGAAATACCAAAAATCATCAACAGAGCCACAAGTGGCATAAATGCACTGCAGGCGAATATAAGTTTAAGGCTGTTCACCTGCAATATTATTCAAAACAAATTACGTGATAATCGTGAATTATATGTTGCGCATCTATTCAAAAATAAATTTAAATAGAACGAGAGAGATAAATCAGTCAGCATAAACGTAAGGTATAATCTCATGTGCAAATCCATGGCGTGCTTAATGGAAACTCATTAGAAGCCGATATTACGCCCTATACCCACTATACATTTTGATGAAGAATGTTGGACAATTGGACGGCATATATATATATATATATATATATGTATCATCGCAGTATCGAGCCCGTAAAGAGTATCAACTCTGTGCTTGCCTAATCGGCTACTGGTTTATATATATATATATATATATATATATATATATATATATATATATATATATATATATATAGGTACTAATACCTTTGGCAGACCCGGTAATTTTTATTAAACTTGAAGTTAGCCCTACACGCTATTTACAGTTTTTGTCGCGATGACGTGTATAAAGAGAAGGGCCTTTGTCGATTTAATGATTTAAAGGTAGTCTAGGATACATCACTGTGGAATATCGTCAGATTGTCATACCAATATAAAATACCCCGCTAATTTTACCTACATAAGGAGTTGATTTAAAGCCGGCTATTCTTCGAAAGATTAGACAGCACTTAATAACAATATGTGCCGTTTTGATGTCATTAGCAGACCAATCGCTTCATTTCTGATGTCACACTTTTCGCATATAAAATGAAATTCACCCTACAAAAACACATGACTCAAGTTTGGTTTAATAAGTCTGTTTTCATAATGGTAATAACTCCAATTTAATCTGAGTGGCTTAGTAAATTGAAATCATTTTCGTACTGCGTAAACTCGATAACACCATGCAATCAATTAACTTCAGTTTTTCTAGAACGTCATTTTTATAAACGGATATTCTCTTTTAATACATTCAGGAAAATTAATCAATGATTATTTGTTGATTCATCTCTAATTTTTTTAAATAAATGTAGCTACCTACAGCATTTCACTTTATAGCTCATATTTAGTTACTTCATTGGGACATCGACTTTAACGACGGAGCTTTAATATATTTATTGGCAATAGAAGCCAATATTAATTACAGTACTATGATTTATTTCTCAATAAAACCAATCTGTCACACAAAATTGATAAGGAAAATAGAAAATCAAAAGTAAGATTATTAATGAATGTTTACGGCCATAAAAAGTGTACATTGTTAATTTTAATCCAACTGAAACAGAACATGAGAACTATTCATCAGGCACGAGACTTGTCATACAAATGTCGGAATGAAAAGATTACACAACAAAATCAGATGATGACTCTACACTACAAGCGACAATTGGAATCGCCACGATCACATTAAATATCAATAAAGCAGAAAATCTACAACATAATAAGCATTCAATCTAAAAACGATTAAAAATGCATAATCTGCAAAGCAAAAAAGCGCATTAGAATACTACCCGAAACTGCGTTTGGCGTAGAAAGGCATAATAAGTGTACGACAACGATTTCAATCGAGACATAATAATTTAAAAACCCTATCAAATTAGTCTAATCATAATTTGCTAATGACAAAGTTTTATAGTATTGTTATATTAACATCATATTTTCAATCAGATACAGTTAATTATTATATATTTGTGTATCTAATATAAATCATTTTAAAGATAAGATTTAATAAAAATATAGGCTGTTAAAAAATATGAAACAAACTTAAAATCAAGAGAAATATATGTGAAATGCCTTATACTTACGTGAGTTATTGTAGATATTCAGATAAAAAGACATTAAAGCCAAACGAATTGTAACTCCGATTCAAAAATAAATTTATACGAAGCACAATATTTTCTAAATTTAAACTGATTTCAATAGCAAATCTACAAAATAAATATTCCAATTTGTTTAAACGGAAAAAAAGAATATAAGAGATATACAGAAAGACGAGAGAAAACATTTTTGAATAGAAAAACTATGCATTTATTTAATATCTCGAAGACATGTACAAGCCGGATACTTTCACAACTTTTAATACGCGCAAAATATGTTCTGATTGAGGATGTATGCATTTAAAGACAATAGGCACAATCTTCATTTTGTTAACACTGTAACGACACAAATCAATCGCCGACATATTGCGTAAATTAAATTCAAATTTATTTACGTTGCACCAATGAGAAAAAAGCAAAATTGCCGTTTAACCACGTTTAACCACGTTTAACCAATAGTTTGCATGTACACATATTGCATGCTATTTAAGCACGGTAATTTACCATGCAAGTCAGTCGGTCGTATCTGCGTTCTGCCTCGTGTTACACATGTGCGTGCTGTCGGCTGTCAATACCTACGCTGGATATTGATTTGTTTCACCAACAATTGGCAACATTCGTGACTCACCGTGTTGCACTTCAGCCAGCAAGACGAGCCAATTAATGCAGAACTTCAACCAAGTTTTCCACTTGTGATAACAACAGCAGGAACCACAACCAGAGTCCACCCAAGGAACAGAACATCAACTTACATATATATAACTTACGCGAACGCCGCCAAGGCCCTCTTAAGGGCCCCCAGATCAGTAACTAATCTCTATTCAAAGCACCTTAACCGAGTTTGTAACGTCGTACGGCATTTACTTGAAGCCGGGGCGTTTTCAAAATTGGCGAGCGCGCCAGGATATTGATTATTGTTCTGATTTTTTTGGTATAAATAAAATTGACTTCATTTTTCATCTATTTGTGATAAATAGATTGACATTTGTGTTTTCTTTACCCTGATCGTGGTTTTTGTAGGAAATCTGTTGGGTATATATTCGTAGGTTTGTGGGGATAATTATAATACATTGTCATCAAAAGCCAACGGGGCCTCTCCACTTATTCAACTGTGGAAGCTGTTTGTGGGTAAGCGTTTCGTTAAAGTGTATTTATATATTTTCATATTGCTTATAAATTTATGCTTTTAAGATTAAGATTGTTAAAATGTCAGGTCCAATTTTAGATATTGATGTTCCTGTTTGGGATGGAGATAGTGAGCTATTTTTATGCGCGTAGACTCCGCTTTCTCCCCGTTTCCTGATTATGACAGTCATCAAAAACTGTCGAAGGTTTTTGCTAAACTACCTTCTGAATTGCAGCGACGGATTTATCCTAAGCTTGAGGCCATTAGGAAGCTACCTAATCCCATTTTGGGCCTACAAAACGAGGTAGAATCCTTGCTTGGACCCACGGAAACTGAGCAGATAATAAACAAATATGCGCAGTTAGATATGCCAAATCTTGGCCCCATCGAAATACTGAGGGAATTACGGAAACGTTGGTATAAAACCAACATTTCTGACCATGAGGCTAAGGTTGTTTTTATTAACAATCTTCCCCAAACATTAAAACTCTTTGCCAGACAGCTCCCCAACACTCTCTCTATAGATGACTTATCTGAGAGATGTGAGTTAGAATATAGGGTTTTGGAACCCAAAGTGAATCCATCATCCTTTTCTTCAACCCCGCAAGATGATAGAATCTCCTCTTTAGAGAGAACAGTGGCGAACATGGCCAAAGTTCTAGAAGGATTGGCCATTACCAAATCCGAGATAAATCAAGTGAATGCTCGACCAAAATTCGTTTCCAAGTCAAATTATAATGGTAGGCGGCGATCGAGATCTCCGCAATCCTTTAATAAATATGCTCCAAAGAACTGGTGTTATAACCACCAGAAGTTTTTTATGCTTGCCAAGTTTGTCTTGTCGTTCCGAAGAATTTCCGAATGAGTGTCAATTTCCACAGCTGACGGAGAGGACAACAGACCGCAGGCACAAGGGTGCATCAGTATCGGGAAACGTCTGGCGCAGGAAGTAGAAGACCGTACTTTCTGCACATCAACGGCATCAACGGCGCTACAGGGAAGAAGCCAACTACAATCCTTCCAGGCCTTTCAAAACAACTTTATCCTTTGTGCAGGCACCTGCGGAACCGAAAAGAACTTAGCAAGAATTCCATCATTGATTGGTCATCCGAAGACGAGGAATTACTTCGACTTGCCATCAACTCGTTAGCAAATGCCACAATGCTAACGCATCCAGATTTCGAAAAGCCATTTCTACTCACGACAGATGCATCTGAATTCGCTATTGGAGCCACTTTGGAACAAGAGATCGACGGAGTTCGGAAGCCTATCAGTTTCTACTCGCGTACTTCTCGCCATCCACGACGCAGTGCGCCATTTTATCAGCATCATTGGCAGTAGCAGATTTGTTGTTTTCACAGATCATGCACCACTAGTTAGCGCACTTCGAAACACAACTTCATCTATCGCCAAGTACCCTGCCAGAGTGGAAAGACAGCTTTCTCGTCTAAGCAAATGGCAATTTGACGTCTTTCACGTCAAGGGCAAACAGAACTTCATTGCAGATGCCCTGTCCAGGCCAGACGTCTCTCTACAACCACCTTCGCCGTCACCATTCACTGTCAACTCCGTGGCACTCAATGAACCTGCACTAACGCCAACTCTCCTGCGAACTGAACAACGCGGTGACATTCACATTCAAAGATCAATAGCCCGTCACCCAACCAAGTTCATATGCCGTCTGTGGGAAGGCTTACCAATTGTTTATTTCACGGGTACGCAGCCCAACAAGCCAGTTCTGCCGACCAGCCTTCAGAGAAATGTTTTCGATTCAATTAACTCAATTTCTCACCCAGGAAGCCAAGCGACTGTCCGACTTCTTACAGATCGTTTTTGGGGTCACAGACTTAGGCAGAATGTTAAACGATGGGTCTCAGAGTGTGCTATTTGTCAGAAAAACAAGATCACACGACACACTCGTTCTATGTTGCAATATTTTCGGTCTACTTCTCGCCTAGCCATCGTCCACATCGACATAGTTTATCTGACAAAGGTTCAAGGTTTCAGCTACCTTCTAACTATGATCGATAGATTTACACGGTGGCCTGCGGCATTACCTCTTGGCACCATTTCTGCAGACGAAGTAACTAACGGTTTTATCTCTGCATGGATATCCAATTATGGTGTTCCCAATGAGGTCATCACGGACAGAGGCACTTGCTTCTCATCTGATCGTTTCAAAACCACCTTGCTGTACATGGGATGCATCTTAAGCCAGACGACTGCCTACCATCCCCAAGATAATGGCATGGTAGAGAGAATGCATAGGGAACTCAAAGCAGCTTTAGCATCCTCGTCCATTAATGGCAACTGGGTCGATGCACTACCTTTAGTTCTGCTTGCCATGCGTTCCTGTACTCGTGAATCCATTAAAACGTCTGCGTCACAACTCTTGTATGGCATGGATCTACGCCTGCCTAGTCAGCTCCCACGTCTACTACCGGCACAAGATGACCCACAAGACGAAGCTACCCGCCTTCGACTTCATTTCGGTAACATGTCCGAACAGCAGCCGAGACACACGCCTCGTCCAGTCTTCGTTCACCCACAGCTCCACAGCTGCAAGAGAGTACTCGTTCTCAGCAATAATGCTGTTGCACCACTACAACCCAAGTATCGCGGTCCTTACCCGATTTTACTCAGACAACCAAAATACTTCATCATTATGCAAGGCGCTACACCGACATCAGTAAGCATAGACAGGTTGAAACCGTTTATCGAACCACCTGATCCTGAGAGCGTTCAACCTTCTACACACGTCTCAGGCTCCGTCTGCCCACAATCTCAATAACCTGCTTTGTATAACGCGTAATTAATTTTTTTTAAACATTAACATTAACTATAAATTTTTTTAACCTTTCGTTATTTTTAGTATTTGTCTCACGTGGCATAACCAGCTGTTCTTAGCTAACAATAGTGTAGCATTTTTGAAAAGTTCCTTGGTATTATGCCATCTCTGAGGCAATGTTCGTGTACATATTTTTATCCAATTACCTTTGATTTTAATGTATATATTTTTACATTATAATGTATTTCTCACACATGACATTACACTGCCTATTTTGGTATGACCAGCTACTTAGAGCTAACGCTTTCGTGTAGCAACACTAAGTAGTGATCAGCTTCATATCATGGTACAGGCCACTTTCAATGCATATCTCAACTTTATCTATTTCACAAAGACCACTCTACAAATGTCATGACCACAACGTCGAGCACTCTAGCTCCTTTGGTCGTATACAAACACATTGACAACGATCCAACCTGCTTAGGTTTTAACTTAAACCTGGCAAATTCAGAGGCGATTTACCTCGAAATCTTCACACTGCTCTATTTTGCCTCACGTGCTATGACCGTCCACTAGAGCTAACAATTTGTGTAGCAATTCCTAGTGGTTACCTGGCATCATATCATTGTTGAAGCAACCAACAAGCATATTTAAGCCCAGCACTTATGGTTCATCATATTTTCGCTTAACTTGGTTCGAACTCTGTCATGCATTTCTTATCTAGCCTCGCAGAGAGGAATATTTTTTTTCTTTTTTTTCAGAGAGGAAAGTGTTGTAACGACACAAATCAATCGCCGACATATTGCGTAAATTAAATTCAAATTTATTTACGTTGCACCAATGAGAAAAAAGCAAAATTGCCGTTTAACCACGTTTAACCACGTTTAACCAATAGTACGCAAGTACACATATTTCATGCTATTTAAGCACGGTAATTTACCATGCAAGTCAGTTGGTCGTATCTGCGTTCTGCCTCGTGTTACACATGTGCGTGCTGTCGGCTGTCAATACCTACGCTGGATATTGATTTGTTTCACCAACAATTGGCAACATTCGTGACTCACCGTGTTGCACTTCAGCCAGCAAGACGAGCCAATTAATGCAGAACTTCAACCAAGTTATCCACACATGATAACAACAGCAGGAACCACAACCAGAGTCCACCCAAGGAACAGAACATCAACTTACATATATATAACTTACGCGAACGCCGCCAAGGCCCTCTTAAGGGCCCCCATATCAGTAACTAATCTCTATTCAGAGCACCTTAACCGAGTTTGTAACGTCGTACGGCATTTACTTGAAGCCGGGGCGTTTACAACACCATAGGGTCTGTACCGTTCACTGTTAAGTTATCGATGATTACATTATAAGAAGCTTGGAACATAGTAATATTATTGGCTCTAAAAAGAACTGAATGGACATTCAGCGGAAAGAGGTTACCGCGCGTAGTTTCAAATGACTTCTTGCACACCTTGTATCGACACAGAAATTAGGGTAATTATAATTAAAATTGGAACGGATTTACTACTGCGTAAAACGAAATTGGAATTATCAGAAAGTCGAAATATCGCTTGTTCGGTGAATATTAGTGGATTGAAAGCTGAGTTAAATAAAAATATTAATAATGTAAGGATCGGTATGCAGCCATGGGCAGAGTTGACGGAATAAACTTTGGACGAAATAATTCCCATCATCACGTGCAAATCTGGGGTAAAATTTTTAATGTCTGATCTAGCGATGTAGCTCCGCATATTGCTAAAGAGTTTTAGACATTATATTTTAACTTTATATAAAAATTACTACGCAAACGATGGTGGAAATCTACATGAAATTATAAATAAAACTGCCCAAACTGAGATTGTAAAGTGTTATCATGAAGGCGAGGAATCAGATTACCAGAAGCCAATCATCGTCAAGCTAACTAAAAGACCAGTAAATACAAAATTGAAATAATCAACAAAAAATATTAGTTTAATGCTTTAAACAGAGTATATATTGCTTAATTTAATGAGAATTCTACTGCTGACTAAGTTGGAAAACAATTGTGGAGGATGTTGAATCCTCCGCCTTATATAAAATGACCTTGAATGATAAATTTAAACCACCATAGCTGATTGTAACAACTTTATTTAAAAAGAACTTTTTTGTTTTATTTTCCAGAACATTCTTTGTTTAAATACTTGATTTTTAAAATTGTGCGCTATTTTCAGTTTTTGAGTATCTCGCTTCCTGTCTGGTTTTGAGAATTTTGGTCTGCTGCATTTTAACATTTCTTTCCATTATAAACGATTAAAACATTTTACAATATAATCTTCCATCACTTGCCTTGTGTTCTGATATAATATAACACTGAGGAGGAGCCTTGGAACAGGTATAATTGTTTTATTTGTGGGTCACGTACACATCAAAACAGATTATTGCTGTAACTAATTGTGCGCTATTTTCAGTTTTTGAGTATCTCGCTTCCTGTCTGGTTTTAAAATTTTGGTCTGCTGCATTTTAACATTTCTTTCCATTATAAACGATTACAACATTTTACAATATAATCTTCCATCACTTGCCTTGTGTTCTGATATAATATAACACTGAGGAGGAGCCTTGGAACAGGTATAATTGTTTTATTTGTGGGTCACGTACACATCAAAACAGATTATTGCTGTAACTATAGCTATCCAACTCTCACCTTCCAATTGCCATAAGTAAGTGTCAATTTAATTATTATAACATTTGATCATGGATACCGATATTAAGTATGAGGACACATGCATGTTAGTGCAGGACATAGCGGACTTGAATTTAAATGACACAAGCAATAATATAAGCATATCAGACTCTACTGTGAATTTTAGGACTTCCAGCGATCTGGCATCTATGGGGCTTACAGACACGAATAGGTTAGGGGCCTCAACAAAATTTGGCGACCGCGCCAGTCCAAAAATATTAAGTCTACCACAGTATAAGTCAGAAAAACATTCAAGTTGGGTGGGAGATGCCCAAATGATATTTATTGCTTATAATATCGTGAACCCTATGGAGAAATTTGTTGCAGCATGGATGGCATTGCCTGAAAATTTCCGAAATGCTTTGGAAAATTTCAGAGACAGAACTGTGGAAGAAAAGCCGTACAATGCATTTGAGTTATTAATGGCTGAAATTCAACAGAGATATCAGCCTGGAAGATCAGCGCAAATGTGCGAATTATTACGCTTAGAAAAAATGGGGCGTCAACTACCATCCGAATTTTACGAACGCCTTTGCACAAAAGCTTCCAGGTTGAATATATCTAGAGATGTAGTCAACTCCATTTTACAGCTGAGCTACCAATTAGGCTCAGAACAACAATGGAAGTATTTGACACAATGAACATAGATTAGCCAACAAAACTCAGAGGGTTAGACGTCGTGTATAAACAGCAAGAACCACAAGTACATGCTGTAATGGCAGATTCTGTAACGATGCAGCCAGTCAAGGCATATACCGAAAACCGCCTGGCTATACAAGAAACTTTGCGTTTCTTATGTAGAGAAGTTGCTAGCTTGCGTAGTGATATTGCACAACTTCAGAGTCAGGATAGGTATAATAGACGTCGAGGGAGTCACTCGCGTCAACGCTTCGAAGGGCCACGCGGATGGTGTAAGGCACATTGCGAATACGGACGCAGTGCGAAGTGCCAAGGCGAAAATTGTATTTACCCGCGATTAGGTGGACCCACATGGAACGGAAGCACAAAACTGGTTGAGAGGTATCCGTCACCGGGAAAAGAGAACAATCCCCGCTAGTAGGAGCCGTAGGGGGGGTTCCATTGCAAAGGCTCCCAGATATGCCTTTAAAAGGCATACGCAAAGCAAAAGAGGCGACTAGTACAAATAGCACCGAGACAGAAGGCAAGAGAGTCCGATTCTCACTAAGCGGGGATCTTGAAAACATTGCCGGATTTTCCAGCAACAAGTTCATTATTAAGGATGAATTATCTGGATTAGAATTTCTCATAGACACGGATGCTGAGGTAAGCATAGTTAGGTCAGACGTGGTGGAAGCAGATTGCCCCACATTTGATTATGAACTATGGGCCGCTAACGGTAGTCTAATTGAAGTAAAAGGGATGAAAGAAATGTCGGTAACATTAGGCCAGAAATCATCCTTTCGATAGAATTTTCTAGTAGCCGATGTCAAGGACCATATCATTGGCATGGATTTCTTGACCCATATTAAGCTGACATTAGACCCCATAGCCAGGACTACTGCAGAAGGCGTTAGGACATGAACACCTACTGAGTCTAACGTGTCGGCAGTTAGAACAGTCCTCTTACCTCGTCCAACAGTCGCACATGACTTGGCCGATATAATCGAGAAGCACCTAGCAGTGTTTCAACCTTAAAGTGACAAAAGGATAGGTCTGAAGACAGGAGTAGAACACCAAATAGAATTGGTGGCTCCGTTGCCTTGTTCACCAAAGGCTCATACATTGGCACAACACAAGCAACAAGTTGCTTTGTCAGAATTTCACCAATTGCGCGAAGAGGGGATTTGTAGAAGGTCAAATTCCAATTTTGCTTCCCCAATAGTGGTAGTTCCCAAACCTGAACCGGGTCAATGGAGGGTTTGTGGGAATTATCGTCTATTAAACTCAGTGACAAAGGGTGATTCATATCCTCTCCCTAACCAGAGTACCTTACTCCGAGATATAATTGGATATGAGGTTTATTCAAATTTAGATCTCCAGAAAGCGTACTATCAGGTACCAATGGAAGAAAGTTTGATACCATTCACCGCAGTCAGATTTCCAGGAGGGGGATCGCATGAATTTCTTCAAATGCCTTTTGGTTTGAAAAACGCCAGTCAGACATTCCAGCGTTTGGCTGAAGAAATCCTTCAGAATTGTCCATTTGCGAGAGTATATATAGACGACATAATTATTTTTAGTCGCTCCCGAAATGAACATCGTACGCATTTGGAAACGGTTTTGACCAGGCTGGAACAATATGGATTAGTGGTCAAACCTAATAAGAGTAATATAGGTTGCTCTTCAGTTAAATACCTTGGGCATATACTTTCCAAAGACGGAATTAAACCTTTGGAAGATAAGGTCCAAGCTATTAAGGACGTAACGGAACCCCGAACCGTACGCCAGTTGCAAAGGTTCTTGGGTATGATCAGCTATTATCGTCGATTCATTCCACGTCTAGCCGGAATTCTTGGATCGTTAACAAGCCATCTCACTCCTGAAAAGAGCACGATCAAGAAGTCTTGGCCTATAAACTTGAATCAAGAAGACCGAGAAAATTTCCAAAAGGCCAAGGACATGTTTAGTGACGTAACCACATTAGCACCTGCAGATTGGGAAAAACCTTTCGAACTAATCACAGATGCCTCAGATGTTGCATTAGGGGCAGTGCTACAGCAAAGAGATCAGGACGTAGTAAGACCGATTGGGTTTTATAGCCGTAAGCTTAATGATCGAGAAAAACGTTATGATACGTTTGGTAAAGAGCTTCTAGAAGTGTATGCAGCAGTGATACACTTCGAGCATTACTTAGATGGTCACAAGTTTAAGTTATTGACCGATCATAAGCCATTGATTAGCATACTTGGTAAAACAGCTAGGCTTAATTACTCTCGTAGAGTAAATTCCCAAATAACACGGTTAGCAGAGTTCGATTTCACTGTGTCTCATATTGCTGGTAACGAGAATGTGGTGGCCGATGCACTTAGCCGACCGAATGAAGCTGATGTCGAGCTGATATTTCAAGGTCCATTAAAAAATTTAGATGAATCAATGAACGATTTCGTTAGTCAAATCGAGGAAGCGCAAGGATCGGATCCCTTTACATTAGTATTATCCAAAAGACCAGGATATGTTCGTAAGCTCATAAGTGGCAAGTGGTTGTTATGCGAAACATCTAGAAGTCAACCACGACCATATGTGCCATTGGAGTTACGGGCCAAGATTATCCAAGTGTTGCATGACATGGGTCATCCATCCATTAAAGCCACCATTCGATTGATCAACGACAGATACGTATGGCCGCACATGTCTAAAGACATACGGGTATGGGTAAGAGCCTGTGCCAAGTGTCAAACGTGTAAGGTGTGGAGACATACCAGAACCGAGATAAAGAACATTGGAATACCAAATGGACGCTTCAGACACGTAAACATAGACATTGTTGAGATGCCTGAAGTAAACGGAAATAAATACTTGCTGACTATGGTCGATAGATTTAGTCGTCAATTTGAAGTGGCGATTTTAAAAGACATGACAGCGCAAGAAGTTTTGTTCGCGTTTCTACATAATTGGATATCGCGTTATGGTGTTCCGGAAAAGGTCACTAGTGATCGTGGTAGTCAATTTATGTCAGAGCTTTTCGTAAGATCCCTCAACATCATGAGAAACACTATAATACATACCAGCGCGTATAACCCACGAGCGAATAGGATGGTAGAAAGGCTACATCGTGAACTGAAAGCTACATTAAGGTGTACTAGTGGAACAAGCTGGATACACGATCTTCCTACTACTCGCCATGCGCAACAGATATAGAGCACAATTAGGAACTTCCATAGCAGAATTGTTTTATGGAGAACCATTAAAGTTGCCTGGAGATCTTCTAATAGAAACTCCAAGTAGTCTTGATTGGGTTTCTAGTTATGTAGATTGGTTTGTAGGAGCACTTAGAGACAAGATGTGTCGTTTGGCCCCAACCAAGACTAGAAAACCTAAAACTAAATGCTATGTGTCCTCCGATTTAAAATCGGCTTCGCATGTATATATAACTAATGAGAATAGGAAGAATTGCCTAACACCATTTTACAAAGGACCATACAAGGTCAAGAGGATGACTGACAAGAATGTCATCATAGAAATAAATGGCATTGAGGATTGTGTTACGTTGGATCGCTGTATTCCCCAGTTTGTCTGGATTGATGGTGTGACCGAATTAAAAGATGTGTCGAACGACCGTTCCATGGGTGAATCTGAGGTGTGCAATCCCATCATGCAGGCACATAATGAAATGCAGAACTCTGAAGAATTGTTGTCTAATATAGCAAAATCTTATTCTACTGAATCACAGCATGAAAACTATATGTCGATACCAGATGATTTTGAAGAACCAGTGAAAGTTGAACCGGGCGAGTTGACGACGTCAGGGGCGCAAGTATGCACAACTCGTTCTGGAAGAGTGCATCGTCAGCCGAAGAACTATGATTACGTCTATTACTAGACGCCTTTTTTGAGAAGGTGGTGTATGTGGAGGATGTTAAATCCTCCGCCTTATGTAAAATAACATTGACTGATAAATTTAAACCACCATAGCTGATTGTAACAAATTTTATTTACAAAGAATTTTTTCTTTTTATTTTTCCAGAACATTCTTTGTTTAAATACCTGATTTTAAATTGTGCGCTATTTTCAGTTATTGAGTATCTCGCTCCGTGACTGGTATTGTAAATTTGGTCTGCTGCATTTTAACATTTTTCTCTAGTAAACGATTACATCATCATCAAATATAATCCTCCATCAATTGCCTTTGTTCTGATATAAAATAATATTGAAGGTGACGCCTTGGAACAGGTACATTTGATTCATCAGTGGTTCAAGTATATATCTTTCTAGATTAAGTGCTTTGTGAAACAGCCTTCCAACTTTCGCTTTCTGATTGCCTAACAGTAAGTATCGATTTAATTGTTATCTCATATATTCATGGATACCGATATTAAATTTGAGGACACAAGTAGGTTAGTGCAGGACATAGCGGACTTGAACTTAAGTGACGTAAATAATAATATACGCCTATCTGACTCTACTGTGAATTTTAGGACTTCCAGCGATCTGGCATTTATGTGGGCTTACAGACTCGAATAGGTTTGGGGCCTCAACACTTGAACCAACTCCATAACTATGGATTATCCAGTCTATTTTGTAACCATGATCTAACGAAAAGTATAGAAGAACCAACTACAGTTTAATAATGCTTAGACGACCTTTACTTAGAGATGAAATTGTTTAGTTGTAAAATTATGTGGTAGTTAACTACTTTATGCTATTGTACCACAAACAAATAATGTGAATGCTGAAAACCCAAAAATTCACATGAGAATGCACAAATAAACTGTTACCGAATTAATTGAGCACGGTTCGGAAAATTAAATGTATTTTTAGATTATTGGAATGTTCAGGTAAATAACTTTAGTTTCTGATCAGCAATACATTCGTTTATTTTGATTTCCTCTTTTAATAATTAGCTAGATTAATTGTTCCGGACTAGTTAGTCAATGTAAAAATGGAAAATGTGTTAAACGACAATACGCAATTCTCGTCTCCGGAGGTAAAATCAGATGAAATTCACAGGGTAGTGCACAAAGTAGTGAATTAAATTAAAAGCTTAGGCTTCGGTTTAATTGATGAGACCGTTGCACAGAAGCTCAATCTAGTTACATCATGTACACCAACTATATACAGGCTACCAAAATCACACAAAAGTTTTCCCTATGAGAGGATTATTGCCTATGATCAATTCTCCATTCCTTGCTTTAGCTAAATTAATTATCTGCCCATTGGAACCCTCGTGTAAACAATCAGGTAATTATTCAGTTGCTAATTCCTTTGAAATAGTTGACAGAATTCAATATATAAATGTTAAAATCAATGTTATGTTGCCTTTTGATGTTGTGCCTTGTTTACAAACGTTACAGTTGAAGAAACATTTGACGCTATATTTCAAGCGGTAGACAAAATAACATTACCATCTTCGGTCTCAGGACATTATCTACACAAGCTTATTTTGCTATACACGAAAGATGTACTGTTTTGTTTTAATTGATAGCATCTATAAACAAATTGGTATTGTGGCAATTGGGAACGACCTATCTTCAGTGTTAAATGAGAATTTTCTATGCCATTTTGAGAAACATAATTAAGCAGTTACATAGGTAAATGTGTTCAGTATATGTAATATGTAGATGATATTTTAATTGTTTTTAAAAACTGCTCGCTATCACGACCACAAATCTTCCATAAAGTGGAAGATATATCTACTTTACGTCAGAGCATAAGAAAGGCGTTTGTCTGTCTTTCTTGAACGTACTTGTAAAGTAACATGCCAATGGTAAATTAAATATAACAATTTAAAGAAAACCAACCTCGTCTGCACAGAATTATAATTAAAGCACATTCGTTCCCTTTGAAGATAACTTTAAAACAGTTTGCGGTTGTTTTCCAATTATTATCTGATTGATTAGTCCATATTCAAAAAATCACGAATATATTAAATCAAGGAACTATTTTATGCTAAATAGCTATCACAGGCAATTAATTGATTTAATTATTAAATGAAAAATTTTGAAATGAACAGGTGTATTATGGACTAGAATAGGAAAATATTTTTCTGATCATATGATTTTATATGGATGCTGTTTCTTGCACAACACGTTAAAATTTGAATCAGCATTAAAACGCACATTTAATACAGCTAACCTACCCGTTTTATTTACGGTGACACACTTGCCTTTACCAACAATTGACGAAATACAGCCATTAATATTGACCTCAAATATTATTTACCAGTGTACATGCGCAAATTATCGATTATTTACGTAGGCCGATCGATTAGACGTTTCATTACTCGTACAAAAAAACAGTTTTGCTTAAACACTTGCATCAATTCAAAAAGTTAATACACCTCTGCAATTGCGCAACGTATTGTACAAACGTTGCACATATGTTGACTGGACGTTAAATTTAAAATAATTACTATTTGTACAGACATAAATGGTTAGATACATACGAAGTTTTGTTGATAAACTAACTGCAATAGGATTTATGCAAACAGAAACACGTTTTCGCACATTGAGATTAAACTGGAGTTGTTGTAAGCAACTGATTAACTGTTTTCTTATTTCATATCCTCTCTACATTGAAATTTTATGTTTTCTTCTTTATATACATGTTTTTGTGTGTTCATTTGTATATATTTGAGGTGAAATTTTAGAAAGGAACTTTACATATAACTGATAAACATTTTTAGGCACATGGAAAGTGTTATAATTTTTAAAAACGCTCACAATCTTATTATATAATTTATTTTAATGAAGCATGATTATACAAATAAATATCATGTAAACGTTACATCTGGAATATCGCAAGGATAAATTTTGCGATTCATAAAATTTAAGACAATATATGAAAATTTTCAGAATGTGTTCCTTAATGGATGAATATGCAAATGTTTTGATGGCATAAAATCATGTACACTTTTGGTAAAAAATACTATCCACTCTACGATTGATATGATGCTTGTGTGATCTGAAAATGTATTTAATAGCAAAAAGTTTGAGGATTAAGTGTACAAATGCCCAAGCGTTAAAAGACTGACATAGGACGGAATTTAACTATGTTTATTTTCATGATGCTGTTATTAATTATGTTTTGAGTTCAAAATTTCAGCAAGTCGTCCAGGATCTAAATGAAAACTTCCAACTTAAAGCTTATTCTGAAAGAAATATTTTTTTAAATATTTCGCTGCGCTAAGAAAAGGTTGGTGCTAGTAAAGAAAAAAATAATATTGGATGATATGCAACTACAGATCAATATTACCTGGAATAAGCCAATCTTGGATTACGCAGCCGCTA
This sequence comes from Eudiplozoon nipponicum, assembly GCA_029291075.1. Taxonomy (NCBI): domain Eukaryota; kingdom Metazoa; phylum Platyhelminthes; class Monogenea; order Mazocraeidea; family Diplozoidae; genus Eudiplozoon; species Eudiplozoon nipponicum. The sequence goes on along the minus strand of JAQBSW010001251.1, from coordinate 49,999 downwards.
CTCGGATTTAAATATGAAAAGGGGCTGTCAAACTGGGTGGAAGCTATACAATGAGATTTAAAAACTGTAAGTCCATTATCCTGCATCATATATGCTGGATGACAACAGTTTATATCAGAACCATCATTGCGTTTGAGGAGACTATGCTCGATGAAATATCTTTTAGCTTTTAAATAAAATATAAAAATATAAAATCAATTGCCAATAAAGCTTAGGTAATTAGCAACAACAGCAAGAGACGCGAGAATTAAAAAAACTGAAAGATTTTTAATAAATAAAGCGATCATATAAGTAGTCAGCGAAAGAGAATGTGTAGTTTGCTTTTAAATGCAAAATACCGCGTTTATATAGATTCTGCGAAGCGATAAATTGGTGTGATCTATCAACTAATCGTATTTTAGCAATAAGTGATTTTGATTGGAAGATGGTATGATATTGATGGTGAAATATCACGCCACTTTCTTGTATAAATAAAACAATAAATTCCTCATAGAAAGGTTTTAATAGTATAATAGGGCATTGATTGAACCCAGTTAACCAAAACGTTGATGATTTTTCTGTATATTAACAAGTAAAATACATTGTAAATTTCTAAATCTGAGATTGAATATGCACGCTAACTGCTTCATCAATGTTATGATGCCAAATACCGTTTGGTTATTTATAAACTAATTGTTATTCGTAGCGTTCGGTAACACTGCATGAAGCAAATGTACATGGTGCTGAAAAAGTTTGAAGCCGCAGCAGATCGTTTGAAAGTTTGTTTGCAAAAACGATACTATGTTTAATATGGAACTTCTTAGAAAATTATACTCATGTTAAAGAGACAAAATTCAGTAAGGCCAATAAAGTGAGTATATGTTCTGTACCGGCTCAAGAACAATTTGCTGACACAGTGCGTAAATGAAATTAAAACTTATTTTACGCAGTATCAATTAAAACAAGCTAAATTTGCTGTTAACCGATGGCGTGCGAGCTTTCGATTTCAACAGTATATAAGTACGGTGCATTTACCATGCTAGACATTAATCACGTTTGATTTCTGCTGCGCACTACGTGTAACTGCTGTCTCCTGTCAAACTGACTGTTCACCTACGCTGACTTCTGGATTTGCTTCTCAAGCGGAGTCACATAGTCACGCCAATCTGTTTGTTGCACAACTAGTGAGACAGAGCAGCATCTATTTATTGGACGTCTACGTGTGCCAGTCACCACGGTGTTGTCGCAGATCTTCAACGAGACATTTCTCAGTCTTCACTCAGTCTCTTTCTACTTATTTCAACGCCACAACAGAAGGAACACCAGCCAGTCAATCAGAGCCAGTCTCAAGGGTCTAGTAGTACTTCTAGACACTGCTACACTATCTAACTTTCTCGGCTCTTGCTGGTGAACGCAATTCCGGCCCTAATAAGGGCTATCGGCAGGACTAATTCTCAAATGTCTTAACACATCATTGCTTTGAGACGTCGTATGGCATTTGCTTGAAGCCGGGACGTTTTATATTTCATCAATATGACTCAAAGCATTCACGAGTCGAAAATATGAAAGCGAGTAGTTGTTAAACTTCTTTTATTCATGATCAATGCCTATACCATTATGTGATCCAGATAGCGGTCATTGTAGATGCAAAATGCGTTAATTCTAAGTTGATAGTCATATAATTTTAAACGTATGTGAATCCAAATGTGAGCCCTATCCTGCAATTGTAGGATGTATAAAAATACAAAAGACAGATAAAGAATAATAAAAAAATCAAATCTACACAATCAATGCTGCTGAAATTCTATAATGCCATTTTGAGCTTATGGCGTGCGTGTCATAACATTTCTTCCATTAGCGCGCAGTAAAGCAAATATTTAGATATATATGAAAATGGATACTCAATTTACAGTAAAATTAATTGTGGATCAATCAAATATAATCCAAAAGGATTGTCATTCTTAATGAGTTCACTTTCTTTTACACCTTGAAATGATTTAAAATGGTTGCACATTGCTATGATAAGGCATTTTGATAGTATTTTTAATTTGTGCTAAAGGAAGATGACACTGCGTCTTTTATGATAATGAAATATTAGGACCGTCGAAGTCAAACTTGTATTGTCCACTATACCTTGGATGCAACGGTGCTGCAGTAGCGCTGTTAAGGAGAAGAATATTTCTGCAGATGTGGGGATATGCATGAATGAAAACTGGAAGTGAGATTATCTCAGCTGTTGATTTTTTATATTCATAAATTTGAGAAAAAGGCCAGAACGTTCATCTTCTGACTTGGCCTGCATTCACAGAAAACACTGACGTGGAATAAACAGGCGTATTTAAATGTTCACAAGAGTTGTCACCCCGAGTTACGAAATAAATTGCATTCACGAGAACGCATTGCAAAAAGTACTTAAGGTAATATTATCGATCCACGTACCATATATGAACGATTATTCTAGAGAATATTTGAGATTCCAGTGTATTCTTTATACTATACAATTGCAATATGTGTGGTATGCGGTTACTGGGCGTAAAAAGTATCCCATGAAGCGCAGTCATTCTAAAATATTCAGAGGTAAACATGTACCTATTTCAGTAAAAATCGTGATCGCGATACCAAAATGAAATATTCAGGCAGTGATAAACTACTAGTAACATCCTCTGTGGAAATGGCTCAAAGGGGAAATTTGGCTTTAAATCGTGTAAATCTATCCATCATGGTTAAAAAGTAGATGAGACAATTAAGCCCTATTAGATTAAGTCTGCCGATGTGAGCAATGACCAGTCGCGACGAAGCTGCTGGAAATATTCTAACTTATAATAATTGTTCCAAGTGATTTTTTCTGCAATTTGGCAGACTTGGAAACCTATCTATTGTGGTTCTGCCTAATTTTATGATCCCAAAAATAGACTATTAAATGTTTTACAGTAGCATAATTAGTCGTATGTTTAATTGAGGGAATGGAGCAAATTACTTCCTCTGCAGATTAGAAGACAGTTAGTTACTGGGCTGCATGCCTTCAAGATGTTTTATGAGTAAACATTCCTAGAGTTTTCATACAAACCTAGTTAGATGGTGAGCTACGGATATCCAAACATGTGTATTAACGGAATATTCCGTCAATAAAATGGGTGACGTTAGTTTTGGTCTATCAAAAAATTATCTACTGAACAAAAAAATCAAAACTGAAATCGATTGAGGCAAGAAGCCTGACATTGCGTACATGTTTAAAATATGTCTTATCCGTCTAAAGTGAGAGATATCAAATTTTTGCTTTATAAGATGTGAATTCCTTCACTTTAATATATAATATAGATGATTGCCGTCGTTAAGGTCACATTTTGAAGAATACTGTATAAGGGAGCATGATCTGTCAAAACAACTAATGTACAATTTCCAATTATGTCAATAAATTGACGCAATGCTTCATGGAATTCAGGAAATTTCCGACAAAAAGTAGTTTATCCAGTTTCTATCGGCCGTAGAGTAAATGAATAAATGCTTATTTTATTCAGAAATTTATTGATTCTTTTTACTAATAGAGAGAAATTTGCATATTTAGCAGTTAGTAGGAAAGTTCGCTCAAGATCTGGGTGTGCTAGCATAGCGGCATTTTCTGACGAGTCGACAGCCAGACGATGCAATTCCTCGTCATCTAACAATCAAGAAAGAGCGAAGATTCTGGTTTGTCCTGTTCTAGACTTTAGGTGCTTGCATACTGGAAAGAAACATTTTCCTTTGTCCAGAAAGGTAACAGCGGTAATAGTTAAGAACAACCAATTTGTTCGCAGATTTTTAAAAGTCTTAGAAAACTAACGTCCTTTATTGCGTTAGAATTGAAGGCTAAATAACTTGTAGTGAAATGCGCCAATCTAAGAAATCAACAGAATTTTTTGCAATCTGTGTTTCATCATAGTTGAATTTGAATCCGTACTCATTTTAATGAAAAAGTACGTTTCTAAGATTTTGTGAAAGTGTATCTAGATCCGGACTAAAGCTCTTTTTTTATTAAGTTATGAAATATATTATTTAGTGTTTTTGCGGAGTATGTTACCTATGATTTACAGAATGGTCTTAGTGGCGCACGTAAGACTAAACGGCACGATAGATACTTAAATAATCCAAAAAGTGTGATGACAGTAGACTTTAATATATCTTCAAGTGCTACGTGATTATGAAAATAGATGTGAATGATTATAAATAATAACTACCAATATTTATATCTAGTAATCTGTAAATATTCTGAAATAGAACATACATATTTTTACTTTTCAGAATTTAGCTTAGGATAATCAACACAAGCACATTATGTTTCGTTGGCTTTCAGACCTATGTGTGATTTGGCCGTCTAACTTCTTTTTGATGGCCTGATGATTCTTTCCTCTCGTAGTCATGTAAAGTCATAGAGAGCGTCGTTAAGTTTTGTGGCAAGCAACGATATCATCTTATATGCATTAGTTGGAATACCCATATTGTTATGGTGCAATGTGTTGGTTAGAATGTTTTTTTGAGGTTGACGAAAGTTTATTGTTCTCTGAGAGTTATGGATATCTCGATAGAAGAATGAACCGGAGATGTATGGATGAACTGTAATTACAAAAGTGTACAAGTTTTTGTTCAAATTATTTGTTCAAAGCCGGTCTTAGTCAACCAGATCTAAATTTGTGGATAATTCGTAAGGAAATATAATCCTAAAATGTTGTATGAGAACTTGCTGAAATATGGAGCGCAGATTTTGAAACAACCGATCGGCGTTTCAGACAAAACATCAATTAATAAATATCAATACGAATTTTTGAACAGTGTGTGAAAGCTATTTCAGAGTAAGCGAAGGATTCATTTATAATGGAAAAGAACCACTCGAAGCAAACTACAATCAAAAACCATAAGTGGGAATAGACTTACCCATGACTGTTTTCAGTAATACGCAAAGCGAGATTTTAGTAACAGAATCGCCTATTGTAAATGATACAGCTATAATTATGTCTAACATGACTTTAATTTGCCTTATCTAATACGTATCTCTTTATATAAAGTAAGCAAATCTAACTTTCAAAGAAGTTTGTTTTATTATTATAATCAAGGTTGCGGTCTTGATATAAACACCTGACCCATTAATTACTTACATATGTCAGTATAAACTAAAAATTGTATAGTGTAGAAAAGGCAATTCATCCAGTAGACCGGTTTCGTCCTTATAGAGAACTCATCAAGTACTGGCCAGAATTTGCCGCGGACAGGATACGAACCTGGGCACGTCTGCTTCGGAATCTGGTGCCCTAACCACTGAGCTATCCTGCCGCACACTACACTACACACAATTTTCAGTTATAAACTAACTAATGTAACTTGGTTAGTCAATTTTTCCTTTAGGTGGAGCTCATATGGCATCCATTTAGACCCAAAGTTCCAACTAACCATGTCCAATCTGTCATTACTGAACAGACACCACATTACATGGGGAAATGGTATTGAAATGAACATTTATATAATTAAACGAACATTGGTTGCGCGGGTGGTGATAACAATTATTATAATCAGGGTTGCGGTATTGATATAAACACCTGACTCATTAATTACTTACATATGTCAGTATAAACTAAGAATTGTATAGTGTAGAAAAGGCAATTCATCCAGTAGAACGGTTTCGTCCTTATTGGGAACTCATCAAGTACTGGCCAGAATTTGCCGCGGACAGAATACGAACCTGGGCACGTCTGCTTCGGAATCTGGTGCTCTAACCACTGAGCTATCCTGCCGCACACTACACTACAAACAATTTTCAGTTATATACTAACTAATGTAACTTGGTTAGTCAATTTTTCCTTTAGGTGGAGCTCATATGGCATCCATTTAGACCCAAAGTTCCAACTAACCATGCCCAATCTGTCATTACTGAACAGACACCACATTACATGGGAAATGGTATTGAAATGAACATTTATATAATTAAACGAACATTGGTTGCGCGGGTGGTGATAACAATTATTATAATCAAGGTTGCGGTCTTGATATAAACACCTGACCCATTAATTACTTACATGTCAGTATAAACTAAGAATTGTATAGTGTAGAAAAGGCAATTCATCCAGTAGACCGGTTTCGTCCTTATTGGGAACTCATCAAGTACTGGCCAGAATTTGCCGCGGACAGGATACGAACCTAGGCACGTCTGCTTCGGAATCTGGTGCTCTAACCACTGAGCTATCCTGCCGCACACTACACTACACACACAATTTTCAGTTATATACTAACTAATGTAACTTGGTTAGTCAATTTTTCCTTTAGGTGGAGCTCATATGGCATCCATTTAGACCCAAAGTTCCAACTAACCATACCCAATCTGTCATTACTGAACAGACACCACATTACATGGGGAAGTGGTATTGAAATGAACATTTATATAATTAAACAGACTTTGGTTGCGCGGATAGTGATAACAATTATTATAATCAAGGTTGCGGTCTTGATATAAACACCTGACCCATTATTTACTTACACATGTCAGTATAAACTAAGAATTGTATAGTGTAGAAAAGGCAATTCATCCTGTAGACCGGTTTCGTCCCTGTTGGGAACTCATCAAGTACTGGCCAGAATTTGCCGCGGACAGGATACGAACCTGGGCACGTCTGCTTCCGAAACTGGTGCTCTAACCACTGAGCTATCCTGCCGCACACTACACTACACACAATTTTCAGTTATATAATAACTAATGTAATTTGGTTAGTCAATTTTTCCTTTAGGTGGAGCTCATATGGCATCCATTTAGATCCAAAGTTCCAACTAACCATGCCCAATCTGTCATTACTGAACAGACACCACATTACATGGGGAAATGGTATTGAAATGAACATTTTATATAATTAAACGAACATTGGTCTACTGGATGAATTGCCTTTTCTACACTATACAATTCTTAGTTTATACTGACATATGTAAGTAATTAATGGGTCAGGTGTTTTTATCAAGACCGCAACCTTGATTATAATAATTGTTATCACCACCCGCGCAACCAATGTTCGTTTAATTATATAAATGATCATTTCAATACCACTTCCCCATGTAATGTGGTGTCTGTTCAGTAATGACAGATTGGGCATGGTTAGTTGGAACTTTGGGTCTAAATGGATGCCCTAATAGCTCCACCTAAAGGAACATTTGACTAACCAAGTTACATTAGTTAGTATATAACTGAAAATTGTGTGTAGTGTAGTGTGCGGCAGGATAGCTCAATGGTTAGAGCACCAGATTCCGAAGCAGACGTGCCCAGGTTCGTATCCTGTCCGCGGCAAATACTGGCCAGTACTTGATGAGTTCCCAATAAGGACGAAACCGGTCTACTGGATGAATTGCCTTTTCTACACTACACAATTCTTAGTTTATACTGACATATGTAAGTAATTAATGGGTCAGGTGTTTATATCAAGACCGCAACCTTGATTATAATAATTGTTATCACCACCCGCACAACCAATGTTCGTTTAATTATATAAATGTTCATTTCAATACCATTTCCCCATGTAATGTGGTGTCTGTTCAGTAATGACAGATTGGGCATGGTTAGTTGGAACTTTGGTTCTAAATGGATGCCATATGAGCTCCACCTAAAGGAAAAATTGACTAACCAAGTTACATTAGTTAGTATATAACTGAAAATTGTGTGTAGTGTAGTGTGCGGCAGGATAGCTCAGTGGTTAGAGCACCAGATTCCGAAGCAGACGTGCCCCAGGTTCGTATCCTGTCCGCGGCAAATTCTGGCCAGTACTTGATGAGTTCCCAATAAGGACGAAACCGGTCTACTGGATGAATGCCTTTCTACACTATACAATTCTTAGTTTATACTGACATATGTAAGTAATTAATGGGTCAGGTGTTTATATCAAGACCGCAACCTTGATTATAATATTTGTTATCACCACCCGCGCAACCAATGTTCGTTTAATTATATAAATGTTCATTTCAATACCATTTCCCCATGTAATGTGGTGTTTGTTCAGTAATGACAGATTGGGCATGGTTAGTTGGAACTTTGGGTCTAAATTGATGCCATATGAGCTCCAGCTAAAGGAAAAATTAACTAACCAAGTTACATTAGTTAGTATATAACTGAAAATTGTGTGTAGTGTAGTGTAGTGTGCGGCAGGATAGCTCAGTGGTTAGAGCACCAGATTCCGAAACAGACGTGCCCAGGTTCGTATCCTGTCCGCGGCAAATTCTGGCCAGTACTTGATGAGTTCCCAATAAGGACGAAACCGGTCTACTGGATGAATTGCTTTTTCTACACTATACAATTCTTAGTTTATACTGATATATGTAAGTAATTAATGGGTCAGGTATTTATATCAAGACCGCAACCTTGATTATAATAATTGTTAATACCACCCGCGCAACCAATGTTCGTTTAATTATATAAATGTTCATTTCAATACCACTTCCCATGTAATGTGGTGTCTGTTCAGTAATGACAGATTGGACATAGTTAGTTGGAACTTTGGGTCTAAATGGATGCCATATGAGCTCCACCTAAAGGAAAAATTGACTAACCAAGTTACATTAGTTAGTATATAACTGAAAATTGTGTGTAGTGTAGTGTGCGACAGGATAGCTCAGTGGTTAGAGCACCAGATTCCGAAGCAGACGTGCCCAGGTTCGTATCCTGTCCACAGCAAATTCTGGCCAGTACTTGATGAGTTCCCAATAAGGACGAAACCGGTCTACTGGATGAGTTGCCTTTTCTACACTATACAATTCTTAGTTTATACTGACATATGTAAGTAATTAATAGGTCAGGTGTTTATATCAAGACCGCAACCTTGATTATAATAATTGTTATCACCACCCGCGCAACCAATGTTCGTTTAATTATATAAATGTTCATTTCAATACCACTTCCCCATGTAATGTGGTGTCTGTTCAGTAATGACAGATTTGGGCATGGTTAGTTGGAACTTTGGGTCTAAATGGATGCCATATGAGCTCCACCTAAAGGAAAAATAGTCTAACCAAGTTACAATAGTTAGTATATAACTGAAAATTGTGTGTAGTGTAGTGTGCGGCAGGATAGCTCAGTGGTTAGAGCACCAGATTCCGAAGCAGACGTGCCCAGGTTCGTATCCTGTCCGCAGCAAATTCTGGCCAGTACTTGATGAGTTCCCAATAAGGACGAAACCGGTCTACTGGATGGATTGCCTTTTCTACACTATACAATTCTTAGTTTATACTGACATATGTAAGTAATTAATGGGTCAGGTGGTTATATCAAGACCGCAACCTTGATTATAATAATTGTTATCACCACCCGCGCAACCAATGTTCGTTTAATTATATAAATGTTCATTTCAATACCACTTCCCCATGTAATGTAATGTGGTGTCTGTTCAGTAATGACAGATTGGGCATGGTTAGTTGGAACTTTGGGTCTAAATGGATGCCATATGAGCTCCACCTAAAGGAAGAATTGACTAACCAAGTTACATTAGTTAGTATATAACTGAAAATTGTGTGTAGTGTAGTGCGCGGCAGGATAGCTAAGTGGTTAGAGCACCAGATTCCGAAGCAGACGTGCCCAGGTTCGTATACTGTCCGCGGCAAATTCTGGCCAGTATTTGATGAGTTCCACAATAAGGACGAAACCGGTCTACTGCATGAATTGTCTTTTCTACACTATACAATTCTTAGTTTATACTGACATATGTAAGTAATTAATGGGTCAGGTGTTTATATCAAGACCGCAACCTTGATTATAATAATTATTATCACCACCCGCGCAACCAATGTTCGTTTAATTATATAAATGTTCATTTCAATACCATTTCCCCATGTAATGTGGTGTCTGTTCAGTAATGACAGATTGGGCATGGTTAGTTGGAACTTTGGGTCTAAATGGATGCCATATGAGCTCCACCTAAAGGAAAAATTGACTAACCAAGTTACATTAGTTAGTATATAACTGAAAATTGTGTGTAGTGTAGTGTGCGGCAGGATAGCTCAGTGGTTAGAGCACCAGATTCCGAAGCAGACGTGCCCAGGTTCGTATCCTGTCCGCGGCAAAGTCTGGCCAGTACTTGATGAGTTCCCAATAAGGACGAAACCGGTCTACTGGATGAATTGCCTTTTCTACACTATACAATTCTTAGTTTATACTGACATATATAAATAATTAATTGGTCAGGTGTTTATATCAAGACCGCAACCTTGATTATAATAATTGTTATCACCTCCTGTGCAACCAATGTTCGGTTAATTATATAAATGTTCATTTCAATACCACTTCCCCATGTAATGTGGTGTCTGTTCAGTAATGACAGATTGGGCATAGTTAGTTGGAACTTTGGGTCTAAATGGATGCCATATGAGCTCCACCTAAAGGAAAAATTGACAAACCAAGTTACATTAGTTAGAAAATAACTGAAAATTGTGTGTAGTGTAGTGTGCGGCAGGATAGCTCAGTGGTTAGAGCACCAGATTCCGAAGCAGACGTGCCCAGGTTCGTATCCTGTCCGCGGCAAATTCTGGCTAGTACTTGATGAGTTCCCAATAAGGACGAAACCGGTCTACTGGATGAATTGCCTTTTCTACACTATACAATTCTTAGTTTATACTGACATATGTAAGTAATTAAAGGGTCATGTGTTTATATCAAGACCGCAACCTTGATTATAATAATTGTTATCACCACCCGCGCAACCAATGTTCGTTTAATTATATAAATGTTCATTTCATTACCACTTGCCCTTGTAATGTGGTGTCTGTTCAGTAATGACAGATTGGGCATGGTTAGTTGGAACTTTGGGTCTAAATGGATACCATATGAGCTCCCCCTAAAGGAGAAATTGACTAACCAAGTTACATTAGTTAGTATATAACTGAAAATTGTGTGTAGTGTAGTGTGCGGCAGGATAGCTCAGTGGTTAGAGCACCAGATTCAGAAGCAGACGTGCCCAGTTTCGTATCCTGTCCGCGGCAAATTCTGGCCAGTACTTGATGAATTCCCAATAAGGACGGAACCGATCTACTGGATGAATTGCCTTTTCTACACTATACAATTCTTAGTTTATACTGACATATGTTAGTAATTAATTGGTCAGGTGTTTATATCAAGACCGCAACCTTGATTATAATAATTGTTATCACCACCCGCGCAACCAATGTTCGTTTAATTATATAAATATTCATTTCAATACCATTTCCCCAAGTAATGTGGTGTCTGTTCAGTAATGACAGATTGAGCATGGTTAGTTGAAACTTTGGGTCTAAATGAATGCCATATGAGCTCCACCTAAAGGAAAAATTGACTAACCAAGTTACATTAGTTAGTATATAACTGAAAATTGTGTGTAGTGTAGTGTGCGTCAGGATAGCTCAGTGGTTAGAGCACCAGATTCCGAAGCAGACGTGCCCAGGTTCGTATCCTGTCCGCGGCAAATTCTGGCCAGTACTTGATGAGTTCCCAATAAGGACGAAACCGGTCTACTGGATGTAGTGCCTTTTCTACACTATACAATTCTTAGTTTATACTGACATATGTAAGTAATTAATGGGTCAGGTGTTTATATAAAGACCGCAACCTTGATTATAATAATTGTTATCACCACCCGCGCAACCAATGTTCGTTTAAGTTTGTTTTATTGTTTAAACTGTATTCCTGTGGTCTACTTGGGCAGAAGATATCGACGTGACTGTGGCAATAAGCGTCTGAAATTTGATTGTCTCATTTCAGTGTGGATTAATTTTTTTTTGCTGTGTTATATGGTGTTTTATTAAGCAGAACTGCCTATTGTCATGACATTCTTTCGAATAGTGTAGTCAATTTTTGGTAAGTTGTAAAGAATCTTAGGTTGCTTTAGTATTAATTAGTCATTAGTAAATTCTACAAGAGACCGCTTAAAGTAGAATATAATGTCGTTGCCGAACAAGGAAATCACGGATGGAAATTAAATTGCTTTTGCTTCAATAAATTCATGTTTGAATCGAACCTACATATGAGCTTAAAGGAAATCAATTGCATTCAAAAAATTCAATATTACTAAAAGCGCTAAAGGGACTATAGATAAATAAAATGCAAAGTATATATGTTTATTACATTAAAGACCATAATATTTACTGCGAAAAACTCATCGAATAGTTATGATTATATGAGATTGATACATAAGCGAGCATGTTAGTCTGATGGCGTATGCAATGAAAGAAAAAAGAATGATGTTACTTTTATGATCTAATCTATTAACTAGTGGAGAATGGATTGCGAATTAATCGTAAAAGGTTTTGTTGCATGGGCATATTTAATGGATTAAAACCCTCCAAAGGTTCTATTTAGAACTGGTGCATTTTCTAGAAAATTACCTTGAATAAACGCAATTATCAGAGTGCAGAAGAATCATGGGAATGCTGAAGGCGCTAAACAAGCCTCAGATGTTAATAATGAAATAATAATATTTTGTAAATATGTTTTACCTACGATGCCTTATTTTTCTGAGCAATAGCATATAAATTTTTATGTTTAATAAAGAAATTGCGCCTAGTAAATATATTGCTTTTCTATTTTCTACAGAAGATCTGGTTAATATTTTAATGGGACAGATGAATGCCCTAATCGAAGCGATGGGAATTATTAATTATCATTTAGATTAAACGAATATTTTTAACTTTGGAGCTACTGCATAAGGAACATAATTAATGTGGGCGAATACAAAATGACCTTGCAGTACACGAACCTTTCAAGTTTTTGCATACAAATTGATCAGATATCTTCGAACGTCATAGGAAGTTAAGCCCATTCATGCACCACTGAAAATTTTATTGCCACAGTTATGGTATAAAAATTTGAAGCCTAAGTGCAAGCACAATATTTCTCGTTATAATCCGTAATTGTATGTGTGGCCGTCCCGAAATTAAAAGATCGTTCGTTAGCTGTTCAATTGAAATTCCCGTGGATCCGTTTTATGCAGAATTTAAATAACGAGTATTGGATTACTTCTGGACCAGTAATCAAGATTTGTTTGCTGAATCATACATACATAAACATTTACCAGGTGAGCTTCCCCTGGATACCACGGCACAAATTAAGCAATGATTACCCAATGTAATGGACTTTTCTCTGGATTTACAACCAAATGAGTCCATTATATTTTTCATTCTATGCTTTACCAGATATGACGCTCTTCCTAGCTTGCCTGGTGGCCTAGAACGGAAGAAATTGCTCAACGCAAATCAGCAATGAAGATCATCATACCGGGAATAAGGACATTATGGAGTAATTCCATATCAACAGCGTGCCAATGTGGCTTTCCTTCCAGTAATTCTTTGTCTCGTGTACAGCAGATATTGTATAGATTTGGTAGCCTGGAAACTGCCATTACAATTTAAAACAGAAGCAACGATGGAAGGAGATGCGTAAATACATCGCACATTGAGTAGAATGTCAGTACAGATTTCCGAAAGAATTATCATTTTGACGTAGGAGCAATGTTCACTACATCACATGCATTAATAGGTGATTGCTTCTTAGAATTCAAGACCTACTGGCCTACAGTACTATCAGTTCACGGAAGATGATATTCATAGCACGCTACAGTCTGCTCAAAATCCGATGGAGCAAACGTTTAATTTTTATAGGAAAAGAACTATTAGCAGTACAATGAACCCAATGAATCTAGATAATTTTCCATATACACAAACTAATGATACACAATAATGCATTGGTGGTCGTTAGGTATTGAAAGAAATGGAAACATCTGACCACAGAAGGGCTTGAGGAATACGGTGGAACGATACTCTCTCAACTAGGTATCGATAACCCTGCCGAATTTCTGTAGTTCGGGTATCGCCATGTGCGTCATCTCTACGTTGCCTTCTTGATGTATTAGCTGGTCCTAGAAATATGTATTTGTAGTTACTGCCAACAAAGCACTATGGGATAACGTTTTGAATTGCAAAATGAAGAACATGCAGTCCATATTGCTTTTAAAGTCACAACAAGAAGAAAATGTTTGCATATCGACTGGGTGGGCCGCTGCCTCTAGCGCGTAGCGGAGAAGCACGGAATTTGCTTCATAATCAGATGATAGTATCAACCTTGAGAATCCATTGCAGCAGTTAATGCTGATTCCTTTCTTCGAAGCGGGATTATTTTAAAAGTCCGGAAGGAAATGATCTCAAAATGCCACAATATCAAGCAATCTGCTTATTTGATTCATTAAAAAATATAATTTACAACAATTCTTTCTAGATTTCAAAACCAGATAGGAATTTACCTTAAATTAAAGTGTAGCAGATGTACTTTTCTAGAATGACTTTAATGTTGAGAAATTATTTTAAGTACTGCGTACAACAGACACAAGGGAGCCTACTCCTTTCTATAGTTATTTGCGCTGCCTACTTAATATGAGTTTTTGATTTAAATATTTGAATAGCTTTATCGTAATCAAGTTGTCGCACAACATTGTTGGCCTTATTTCCCTTTATCGTTTATCTGGCTAACCACTTAATTTTTCACTTCACCACTTACTGTAACCAAAGATTTTGGACATTAGTTTCCGTACATTTGGAGTCGCAGATCATGCAGCTTTTATTGGTGCATAATTCTGCAGATATATCACCAGCCATTAGGAAACAGAAAGCCTTTTTCGATCTCAAAAAATCAGAACCATGAGTCACTAACACGATGCACCATATCATTACAACAGTACCTTCTATTACTCATAAAGAAGTGTCGTTGACTCCTGCCAAAATTGAAATACGTAAGAAATTTCTCAAGAATTCTGGAAGAAAGCGTCATCGGACCTTCAAAAATTCTTCGGCGTCACCATTGTATTTAGACTGTAAAGGTAATGGATCCTACAGGGCCTGCTGGGATTAACATATGGAAATTTCCATCATAGAGGCTGATGCGTATCCCTTTCACAATATAAATATATTAGTAAAAAGTCTGCAATCTGTTTTTGTGAATGACCTTAGACATGCCTCACACCACATTCTGGTAGCAAAAGCAGATATGGAATACTGCAGTTATCAAACAGTTCGATTTATTCAAATAAATTTTCATGCATTTTGCTTTTAACGGTGCTACCCATATATTTAAGAGTTTCATGGCTATAATACAGAATATTTCATGTCATATCTTGATGATGTAATGATCTTTACTTCTAATCAGCAATTCTTTGCTGAGCATTTCAGTAATATTCTATCACATTTGGCAGATCATGGAGAAAATCAATCGCAACAAAACACCGGTTACAAATACCTCTCTTTTAATTCTTCAAATACACGAAACATGTATTAAAAAACATAATTTTTAAAAATCCACTTAGAATAACGAAATAGCAATTTGTTCCATTTTATCAACTGGTTTACTGGACAAGTAAAAATAAAATTAATTTTGTTGAACACGTTAACATAAAAAAGTTCACTATATATATAAGTGCATTTGAAGAATTATTGTCCGGTAAGTATTGGCGTTAAATATGTTAAAATATTCAGTCTTTGCGTTCTAAGCTCAATTCGATGAAGTACCTTCCGCCACTTAAGACTGAAGAAATTGAAGAAAATTTTGAGAGTTCTGAACTAAAACAGCTAGTTTTTTATTGACCTATAAATAAATTTATAACTATTTTGAAGACAATTAAGGAATCGGAAATGAATAAGCAGGAATTCTGATATATTTTGGTCGTAAATTACGAGGAATTACAACTTTATGCAATCTCCTCATTATCAAATGCCACTATCCTAATACATCCGGATTCTGAATGACGTTTTCTACTTACCTCTGATGACTAAAATTTTTGCGTTTGATATCCATCTTGGTAACTGGTAGAAATTAGATACGACGATTTTACTAAAAATTTCTCGTCATTTAATAAGAATTATAGCATCAAATATGCTTCTTGAAAATTCTTGATCCTTTATTCACGTGCTTCCAATTTTAATTTTAAATTCACATATATGTGAATGTAAATTCTGCATCTTCTACGAAGATAACAGACGAAACACCATTACAGACGCACTTTTAAGACCAGATGTCTTGCTTCAACCGCCTTTCCATTCGCCGATCCCATCAACTTTATAACTTTCAATGTAACCAACGACATGCCATCCCTTCTTTAACCAGAACTATACACCGACCATCCTGTTCAAAGATAAGTAACTTGACATTCGGTCAAATTCGTGTACAGATTTCGTGAATCCTTATCCATTGTCTACTTCACAGTTAAGAAGCCCCACTGGCCTGTTTTATCTACAAGCCTCATGAGAATATTATCTGACTTAATTCCCTTTGTTTTTCACATAGATAGTAATGCTACTGTTGAACTTGAAATAGGACGTTCCTCTGGTCAGAAACTTAGGCAGAGCGCTCAATAATGGGTCTCTGTGTGTGCAACTTGCCAAAAGAATAAAACCACTTGTCGCTCTCATTATAAATGGGAATATTTCCTTGTAGGGGTTTTTTACGGGGTTGCTATCTCCCTACATAGAGTTGGTAGCGGCTGCTGTGATCCGTAATTATGATCAATCCCCGATCTTTTCCCCGATGGGTGATGTGAGAAGGCTAATTCGAATGATCACATATGTATTGTACACAATGTTGCATGGAAAATTCATAGTTAATCCAAATTGACCGTGCTTTAGACGGCAACAAAACGAAATACTGTTAACACGATTGAATGACTTATACACAAGTCACAGTTAAACAAAATTGTCCGTGCTCTAGGGGGCAGCAAAACGAAACACTGTTAACAAAGTTGAATGTCTTATACACAAGCAATTATTCTTTCACAAATGTCTAAATTGTGATGAATACATGTAACCGATTGAAAATATATGCATCAGGATCACTAGAAAATTTCTATCAAGGATGGAATTTGTGCAAATCTCTTGTGAGGTCTTTAATTTTTTTGTCACTTTTATTCACATCAACATTTCTATCATCTTTTTAAAAGTTGGATTTGTACACATTCGAACTTGCAAATTGACGAATGAATGATTGAATGATTCTTCGATGGCATTATCCAATAGACGGCTTTTAAGCTTATTGTGTGGTTGCTGATTATTTCTTCGGCATTGCTTAAGGAATATTTTAGCGCAACATTTGATTGTAAATACAATTTAAAGAACTTAATTCTTTCGAGAATATTAGCATTCACTCAATGTGCTTTTTAAGTGTTTTATTTCGTTTTTTTAAAAGGCTGAACCCGCTCTATAATAATCTCTATAATTTCCATTGCCTTCGATTATTACGCAGTATACTTATTGAAAGTAAAATAATTCAATTGACCAAAAGAATTCAAAATTAAAAATGCCTTACACCGTTAGGAAATTCAGCTATATACGAGTATATATTTGAATTGGGGCACCCATCCAATTTGACGTATTTCCTAGTTTTACACAAAGCAAAAATTTTATACATATATTAAGCACTTTATATAATGTAACAAGTACTCGGCCTAATTATTCAAAAGATAAACCAACTTGATGCATTAATCGACAGGCCACGTATCACACACCCAAAAAACTATCTATCAACATTTATACTTTCCGCTCATGCTGTATTTCGTTTATCTTTCTGATCACAATTAAACTAATTTGTTACTAGGACATAGCACTAGTACAATCTCCTAGACGAATGTTTAAACCTGTAATAGTGAAGCTAACATAATCTGAAGTCAACGACAATACGACTTCAATGCTTACTCACACTATATAATATATATACCGAGTCTGTAAAGGATACTAACACTATAGCTATTGTGTTAGTTACTGATACCTTTTTTGAAATCGATGAGTACCGGATACTAACACTATGGTTTCCGAGTCGGTACATGATACCAACCTGATGGATATAAATTTATGCTAAAGTTCACCCAAATTGAGAATTTCAACAATTTCCGAACACCTGTTACTCCAGTTAAACCATACACTCTGGCCTTCATCGATATCAGTTATCACATTTCGCGGTAAGCATGACATCATTCAATTCAATATATTACAGTTAAATACTGTTTTGTTGCGAAGAACTAATATATATGCAAGTATGTATTAGGTTTTGCGAACCTAGTAACAAATTAATTCAGTAGTGACCAGAAGGATTTGATACTACTGTAGGAAAATGCCAGGTGGTATAATAAGTTCTGGAAATTTAACAAAGCATACGCAATCATTGCATACGAGGACAAATCTGGCTAGAAGAATAGAAATAGTATATCATTTCAGTGATAACTGTGACATCAATGCTTAGCATACAGACCTTTCTTCAAAATCGCACACTACTGCCAAATATATGCTTAATCCTCGTTTTATATTTCGTTAGTGTCGATCTAGTGAAGGAAATTGATAGCATTATTCCTAAAAAAATTATCAGAAAGCTAGTATGTTCTACAAATCCAGTATAATTTTTTAAGTTATAAACAGAAATATTACATAAGTTTGAATTCATAATAATTTAATTAAAAATGAAAACAATTGTGTTTAGCTGGTACTGTGTATAATTTTAACTTTTAATGAATAACCAACGATTCGGTTTAATTTTTATTATTTTATATAAAGCGTGTTATGAAAACTTAAATACATAGCATGCGATCAACGAATATTTTATTTCGAAGATAAAAGTTAAAGATGTTAAGGCAGTTATATATTTTTGAGCAACAAAAAACCCTTATGTAAATAAAACATTTGAAAAATTTTCAGTGAAGTTTGGAACATGTTTTATTATTATAAAACATTTATATTTTTAAAATTATTGGTTTTCATTTTGTAGATTTAGATTATATTTTTATTGGTGTAAAAGCTCATTCCTAATTGTCTAAAGCAAAAATATCAGATTCTAGGTTGGTTTCTCTCTGAGTGTTAAAATGCCAACCAGACCTAAAGCATTCAGAAATGTCTGTCAAGTGTGATGACTCAAACTGGCTAATTGAACTACCCAGTTTTAATCTTGTTAATTCGTCGGACGCACTCGAAATGTGTTACTCTTTAAAATCGACATCCATGATATAAAAAAATTAAGGCTTTAAACAAATTTATTTTTATTATTTGTGAGAATACTTTCAATCATTGAAATCATTGGGCTAATTTTTATTCAAGTAGTACTCAGGAGCTAACATTGAGAAATATACCGCAATCGCATCATGCCTTATTTTGCAGTCCTGGATTTATCGACAGTAAAACTCGTTTAGTCTGACTACGACATTATCTCTCTACGTTGGAAGCATACGTTATCAACTCTAAATTTTAACCCAGTCCACATTTGTCAGTTTTTTAGCTGGCTCAAAATGCACATGGCATTATTGAAATTCCCGTTTTATTTCATGCATAAAGTTATATGCCCGGATTTTTTATTCTTCCCCCTAGTTCGAGATGTAGAGTCAAAGATTTCATAAATCTAGCTGGGCCTGGTATGAAAAAACAATAGTAGCTTATCATATCCGTAATCCATAACATAGGACATACAGTTCGACGATCTGTTTTATTCGTGATTGATTGTGCTTTCACTTCCAAGACGTGACCCATCTTTAAAGAGTTTAGGTCCAAGTAACTTTTAAAATGAGCACCCGATGATTAGTTGCTCTAGTTAGATCACCGAACCGTAATTTAACATATTAATCGAATAAGTGTATATGTGTCATCAATGTTCTTTCCCAGATCAATTGCATATGATGATTTCGCCAATATACATCCTAGCAAGTAAAAAGACATAAAGAAATTCATCCGATAAGCGCTAAAAGTTCTGGCTTGCATTTGTAAGAGTTCTTGCTATTTATCACGGACTATAACCCTGGATTAAACAGTGTAGAAACAACCTGGAATGGTATTTGAGTGTATGTATAAACCTCAAGCACTTTAATATAATGTAGAAAATTACTGTTTCTTCAGTGGATACGAACTACATTCAATCACCGTGTCCAATAGTGGATAGTTACAACAGACTCAAGATTGTCCCGATTCACGTTTGGGAATTACCATTATTCGTGCTGCAAATTGTGGATTTTTCTTCTATAATTTCTATCTCGCAACAGCTAAACACATCAATAGCGGTGTCTTTCTTATTTTGTGCTAATGACTACGCCTCGGGTGAACAGGGTAATTGTGCCAAAAACTCAACATTTTGCTCTATACTTGTTCACAACTCATTGCGCTAGGCAGTGAAAATTTTAGATACTGCTAGATTTTTCTCCATTTCATCGATAAATATTTGTCAACAGCGGGTCGTTGCTTCTGTGCATCCTCCAATAGTCGGGGTTTTGGTATCTAATGCAAAATTGAATTGGATTAAGAAATCCGTCTCCGTTTTACTTTTCATTACATCAGTGAATAATTTAAAAGTATCCAGGCAAGACCGAACACGCCCTCGACAAGACTCAACAAACATTCACTCGGATTGGCAACAATTTAAAGAGGAAAAAACAAATGCACATACGGTGACAGAAATTTCCAAACAAATACGAGCGTTCAACACTGCAATCCGCACCTGCACTGTTACCAAGTGAACAAAAGAAAATTGTGCAAAAATGTGAAATGAAAGAATACAATCGGAAAAATCGCACTCGTACACGTAACAGCCAACAGCAAGACATAACTATGCAATACAGCGAGAAATACCTTTACATGCAAACCGGCATACACACAGACGCAATAGTAGTTAGTATCCTTTACAGACACGGCATATATATTACATAGTGTAAGTTAGCGTTGAAGTCGCATTGTCGTAGACTTTATATGATGTTAGCTTCACTATTGCAGGTTTCACATTCGTCTAGGAGATTGTACAGTCCTATTATTCCACATTCTTTGACCAAATATATAGTGGTTAAAGGGTGTAATACCGGCTCCTACTGATGAGTCGCAAGTAAGCACGAAACGAATGCGCATGAGATTATACTTTCCTTTCATACTGCCTTTGGTTTATCCTCTGGTCACAACTGAACTAATTTGTAACTAGGTTCGCAACACCTAATACATACTTGAAATCTTATCAAATGTTTGTTGAGGTTGGTCTTTTGGAGTACGGAATTTCATGGATGTTTATTGATTCAAGTATGTCTTGATTCAATAATGTCTTGTGTGCAAAACATTTCACTTTATAAACATAAATCATTTTAATTTTTGCCGTCTAAGAGACGGACAATTTAGTGTAACTGTGAATGGTGTTTAAGGCCTATTTTGCATAAAAATCTGTTTTTGCAGCTGACTAACATATATTCAATTTGGACTAACTGTGATTTATATTTCTATTTACAACATTATATCTAATATATGTATGAAACCAAGATTCTGCTTTCTCATATCAACCATCCGAAAAGGTTGAGAGACTGATTAGGCGCACGGGTAGTAATAATAGCCACCATTGATATGTAGGACGGGTATAAAATTCACGAACTAGATACCAACCCCGGAAATCGACCCCAATACTAGTGTTATTAAATACCTACTTAAATTATACAAAGCTAGTGTCACATAATTGTTTAAAAACTTGATATATTTTGTATCAACTGGAAAAATTGTTTTTAAATCATAAGCAAAGGTTCACACTTGACCATTATGGGTCTTAGTTTCCATATGTGCAAATACGATTTTAAATAAAATTGGCCCCAAACTTTATCCCTGTGGAATTCCACAAGTTAATTTTTGGGGTATTGATCGCAAGACATTTACTTGAATACTTATTCTTTAAATAGATAAATAGTACCTAGGTAATCTATAAATATTTGGAGCAATATTCAATGAATTATACGCCTTTAAAATAGCATCAAAAGATATAAAGTCAAAGGCTATTGAGATATCTATGTAGACAATTAATCCGTCTTACTTTTTCTCGTCTATTGTAAATTAAATGTTTCTATCTTTCGTAAAGCCATGTCTTATATGTAAATAAAACGCCCGGCTTCAAGTAAATGCCATACGACTTTACAAAGTCAGTTCGGTGCCAAGGTGGCTGAGAATAAGTACTCTTGGGGGCCCTTATTAGGGCAGGAATTGCGTTCTCTGGTAAATGCCGTGAAAGTTAATTAGTGAAGTAGTGTCTATAAATACTACTAGACAAATGAGACCGGCTTTGATTGGTTGGATGGTGTTCCTTTTATTGTGGCGTTGACATCAGCGGCGAGACACTGTGCGAAGGCTGAGTATTGTCTTGTTACGGCTCAAGTACAATTCAACCTAGCAATAGATTGCTTTGCATGACCCATAACTGACAATTTTAAAAATTAATTTTTCGTTATTGTTACGTATGAAATTTTTAACTTTATGCGCACCACTTGCGCCCTATGTCACATAACGTGATCTCTATGAATCCACATGATTAATTTTTCTTCTCACACCAACTTTTTCCACGTGGTATAACCAGCTGTTCTTAGCTAAAGATTGTGAAGCATTTTGAACAGTTATTTGGTATAATGTCATCTCTGTGCCAATGTTCGAGTACACTTATTGTCGTTACCTTTTGATTTTCATGTATATAGTTTTACATTGTAACGTATGGCTCACACCTGAGCTCACACTGCCTATTTTGGTATGACCAGCTACTTAAAGCTAACGCTTTGTGTAGCAACACTAAGTAGTTATCAGCTTCATATCATGGTACAAGCCACTTTCAATGCATATATCAACTTCATCAGTTGCACAGTGACCACTCTACGAATATCATGATCACAACGTCGAGCACGCAGTAGTTTTTTTGGTCGTATTCAAACACATTGACGGCGATCCAGTTTGCCCAGGTTTCAACTTAAACCTGGCAATCTCATTGGCAATTTACCTTGAAATTCTCACGTTTTGGCTCCAAAACCTTACACCGCTCTATTTTGCCTCACAGGGTATGACCGGCTACTACAGCTAACAATTTGTGTAGCAATTCCTAGTGCTTATTTGGCACCATACCACTGTTGAAATAAACAACAAGCATACTTCAGACCAGCATTTACGGTATACTTTTATCGCTATTGGCAGAATAATAACCCGTTGCTTAACTTGGTTCAAACTCTGCCCTACATTTCTGATCAAGTATCGCCGAGAGGAAAGTTTTTCTTTTTTTCAGAAAGGAGAGTGATGTAATGGCTGAAGAACAATTCGGCGACACTTTGTCCAAATGAAATTCAAGTTTAATTTACGCGGCACTAATTAAAACAAGCAAAACTTTCCGTTAACCAATGGTGTGCGAGCTTTCGATTTCAGGCTTTATAAGCTCGGTGAAGTTACCATGCCAATCAGTGATCTCGTTTGCCTAATGCTGTGCACAACGTGTGCGTACTGTCTCCGGTCATACTGACTTTTCACCTACGCTGACTTCTGGACTAGCTTCAAACGCAGAGTGAATTTTGGTCAGGCCAACCTGGTTACTGCACAACTAGTCAGACGGAGCAACATCTACTTATTGGACCGTCAAGTGTGCTAATGACCACGGTGTTTTCGCAGATCTTCACCAAGACAATACTCAGACTTTGAAGTCTCTCGCCGCTGATGTCAACGCCACAACAGAAGGAAAAATAGCTAGTCAATCAGAGCTAGTCTCATGTGACTAGGAGTTTTTCTAGACACTGTTACACTTACTAACTTTCTTGGCATTTGACGGAGAACGCAATAACGGCCCTGATAATGGCCTTCAACATTACTAATCTCAGCCACCTTGGTACCTAACTGACTTTGTGACGTCATAAAGCATTTACATGACTCCGGGGCTGAAAGCCTGCGACAACATCGTTGTGACTGGTACGCTTAAAGGTCTAATAAGTAAATGTTGCTCAGTCTCGCTAGTTGTGCAACGACAAGAATGGAGTGTCTAAAAATAACTTTGCGTGTGAAGCAAATCCAGAGATCAGCGTAGGTAAAATGTCAGTATGACAGGAGATAACACACACACGTTGTGCACAGAAGAAATCAAACGTGAATATTGACTGGCATGGTAAATTCACCCTGCTTATATAGCCTGAAAACGAAAGCTCGTACGCCATTGGTTAACGACAACTATTGCTTGTTTTAATTAATGCCTCGTAAATTAAATTTGAATTTCATTTACGCAATATATCAGCGAATTGTCCTTAAACCGCTTAAACAGTTCAAATACAATTTTAAATAAAATTGGCCCCAAACTTATCCTTGTAGAATTCGACTTGTTATTTTTGAGGTTTTGATCTGAAATCATTTACTTGAATACTCATTGTTCTAGTAGATAAATAGTACTTGAGTAATCATAAAACATTTGGAGCAACATTCAATTAATTTGTAACACGCCGCTCCGCACTACTACCCAACGAATTTCAATTTTGCCAAATATAGTTCTCTTCAAGGTCAAATAGTCTAATTCTTGTTTTACACAATATTTTTCTTAACTGTGATTTTAGCAAAAATCTCTGTTAATTTCGAGCAGTTTTAATTGCGATTTCTTGAACTGCAAATTTAATTGTAATTAATGGGGTTTTGTTTAATTAATAATACATACACACGCGCAATACGCAGTTAACATGCAGTGGATTTGTGTGACTTAACGTTCAAAACCAGGATTTGCATGTTTTGCATGCCTTATCCATTTTTACACAACTACTAACAGTTCAATTATGATTCTCATAATCCATACTTAAGGTGTTTCTCAATCATTTATTCAAAACCCTATAGTTCGATGGAATTATGTGATTTAACACTCAAAACCTACCAAACAGTGGACTAATTATTTGTTGTGCTGATTGTGACTACTTTTACACGATTTTTTCTTTGCTTAATAACATTTTGAATAAAACAATGATTCGACGCTGTGGCCTTCACACATCAACCTTCGGGAAAAGGACATGAATTCATCATGAATGCGGATGATAATAACAGATTTTAGATATCATATATGAGGATAATTTCGCACTTAATAAACAACTAGCTCGCAAGATCTCTTACATTAGCAGCAAAACCTACAAATTAATCGTCCTCAAAATAGCCTCAAAAGATATAGTGTCAAAGGCAATTGAGATATCTATAAAAACAATTAATCCGTCTAACTCTCTTCTATTGTAATTAAATGTTTCCTCATAGAAAGCATATAGGTAATTGTTGATCTATCTTTCGTAAAGCCATGTTGACTTGTACCAAAATTAACCAGCAACATATATTATAAATGATTTCGCATCGGTAGTTCTATTATCTTTAAAATTAAAGGGATATTAGAGATTAGTCTATTATCATTGGCGCACATTGGCTTGTAGGAGTATTTTTGCGAGGTAGCTATCTAATTCGTGATTCTGTACCCCTCCTACATATCCATGGTGGCTATTGTTACTACCCGTACTCATGATCAGTCTCTGATAAATATTTAGTTCACTGCTTGCTATGTTTTTAACTCATGTCATTATACTAATCCATTATTCTCTGAAGTTCGCGTAAACTGCGAATAATCCAACTGAGCGAAATAAATCCGCTGTGACACAATAGTCCACCGCGTGTTCCACGCGTAACGCGCGCGGTTCTGTATATTTCATAAAAATCCTATTAATTACAAATAAAATTGCAGTTCAAGAATTCTCAATTAAAACTGCTTGAAACGAACAGAGTTTGTTTCTAAAATCACAGTTACGAGCAATATTGTGTAAGAACAGAGTTAGATTATTTGACCTTAAAAACACTGTATTTGTCAAAATCAAACATCTTTGGGTTGTAACGCGGAGCCGCGTGTTACATACACCCCCCCTCGACAATGATAATTAGGGGGCTAACCTTACAGGAGGTGTTATTGCTCTGCCATATCGTGTAACGACTGATTTTGGCTCTGTCAACACCGATTCTGGTTCCTCTATCTCTCGCGTTCTTTGACGAATGGTTAGGTCAATGTGTTCGAAAAAGTCAATTCCAATGATGATTCTTGTCGTGTTGACGATGATGAACGGATATTTGGAGCATCTTTTTGAGTTGGAGAACGAGATTGTGTGTACACGTACCCCAAACGTCGCTATGTTGGAGCCATTGGCGCAGGTCAGACTGCTGGTGTCGACTGGGTGGGTAGGTTCAAAATAATTGTGGCGTAGTAAGCTTACATCTGATTCAGTGTCTATGAGAAATAATTCGCCAGATGTTGCGTCACGGATGAGAAAAGATGTTGATAGTGGCAACTGACGATGAGACTGGTTTCTGTCATTTGGGCGTTTGAAGCATGACTTGACTGGAGCCGTCGCTGTAAATACAATAGATTTATTGCGCTCTACCCCGAAAGCAAAGTGCTTCGAGCCACCAGACGTGGAGCGGCCAAAAATCTTGGGGTGCTCAGCCTCTACTGCCGCCGAGGAGGTTGACCCCACCAGTTTTCCGAAACTTCCATGGGCGGTTACTCCTGAGTTGTTGAAAGTGACCGCGCCCACTTGAACATCGCGTCTGTGCGCGGGAATGTGCAGCCGTTTCCGAGGCAATAACGTATGGAGTGGCCATAGCTGCGGTGATTCGGACACCACTCCGCTGGTAACTGTGGCACTGTGGCCTTCATCCATTGCTTGAATTTCTCAAAATCTAGATGTTTATTAATTCCTTGCTGGCTGTGAGTTCGACTAACGGGGGCACCATTTATGAAGGAGTATTTTTGCGGGGTAGCTATCTAATTCGTGATTCGGTACCCTTCATACATATCCATGGTGGATATTGTTACTACCCGTACTCATGATCAGTCTCTGATAAATATTTAGTTCACTGCTTGCTATGTTTTTAACTCATGTCATTATACTAATCCATTATTCTCTGAAGTTCGGATAGGCATAATTAAACGTGAAAAGTAAATCCTTCGCGTAAACTGCGAATAATCCAACTGAGCGAAATAAATCCGCTGTGACACAATAGTCCACCGCGTGTTCCACGCGTAACGCGCGCGGTTCTGTATATTTAATAAAAACCCTATTAATTACAAATAAAATTGCAGTTCAAGAAATCTCAATTAAAACTGCTTGAAACTAACAGAGATTGTTTCTAAAATCACAGTTACGAGAAATATTGTGTAAGAACAGAGTTAGATTATTTGACCTTAAAAAGCACTGTATTTGTCAAAATTGAACATCGTTGGGTTGTAACGCGGAGCCGCGTGTTACAGGCTTACTTACATTTGTCAACGTTTTAGCAACTATCTTTAGAATATCGATTGGTATTTTCAAATCCTTCTAAATTCTGTCTATAAAATTGCAGAGCACATTGATAAAATTTCAAGGTAATTGAAGTAGTTCATCAATTGATATACCAAAGTGATCTTTTTGTTTTGTATTATACTTTTAACATTAATTTTATAAATTCAACACCGTCGATAACAAGTCCTGGTTCCTGGCTAAATAAAAGATCAGTACGATCCATGATATTGCTTTCATTCTGTGGATTACATATTGAATTACCATATATTTCATCCAATTCAGAGAGAAATTCATACTCACTTTTATCCACCGGTAATATGAGCTTTAATTTTTCCTTATATTTAGTGTAATCTTTTAGGAGATTTTATCCTAGTCTATGATTTCTCAATAGTTTACCTAATATAATTATTTCTGATCTTCGACGGATTATCAGCAGTGATGAATTAGTTTCATCATTAATCAAATCTAACCTTATTTTTTAATACTATTAGTAAGATTAATATTCATTATATAATCTCGTTTAATTCTTAGTTAACATAATTTGCTAATAATTCATTTTTGTATAATATCCGTAAACGTACATGTTTGAAATAAATTAGCAAATAACTTTGAAACAGAAGAAACAAATTTTTTAGTGTTCATAAGGTAAAGACATTCATAATCGAACATTACGCTTAACTCAGTTGTCACCAGAAGGATAAACCAAAGACAGCATGAACGAAAAGTATAATCTCCTGCATATTCGTTTATGGATTACTGGCGACTCATCAGTAGGAGACTGTATTACGCTCTCTGCACACAATATATTTGGGTGATAAATGTAGGAAAATAGGACGGTACAATCTCCTAGACGAATGTGTAAACCTATATTAGTGAAGCTAACATCATATAAATTCTCGAAAATGCGAGTTCAACGCTAACTCACTCTATATTATATATATATATATATATATATATATATATATATATATATATATACCGAGTCTGTAAAGAGTACTATAACTATGGCTATTGTGTCAGTAACCGATACCGACATTGCAATATCGAAAAGGAACATGGTACTAACACTGGTTTCCGAGTCGGTACATGGTACCAATATGATGGATATCAATGTATGTTATAGTTCACCGAAATGGAGAATTACAACTATTTCTGAACACCTGTTACTCCAGTAAATCCATACACTCTGGCCCTGGTCAAAATTAGTTATCAAATTTCGCGGTAAGCATGACATCACTGAATTCTACATATAAAATAGAATAAAATAGAATAGAATATCTTTGTTTGGATTCAACCCACACATGTTCCATCAAATAGATTATAATATTGTAAAATATACAATATAAAAAAGATATTACATTAAATAAATATGTGCAATTAGTCTCATGTAGATAAGTAAATCTCACTAGATGTACTGTACAATATATCAACATCAGAAAATTCGGCTGTAAAGAGAAATAGTTTCATCATCGTAATAGGAAAAATTC
Organism: Eudiplozoon nipponicum; assembly: GCA_029291075.1. Taxonomy (NCBI): domain Eukaryota; kingdom Metazoa; phylum Platyhelminthes; class Monogenea; order Mazocraeidea; family Diplozoidae; genus Eudiplozoon; species Eudiplozoon nipponicum. The sequence continues at coordinate 21,462 of JAQBSW010001251.1, read as the reverse complement.
GAGTAGGTATAATTCGAGTGTAACATTATGCAAAAAATGAGAACCATGACTAGCAATTGATTGTATGTATTGTTGACTAACATGATAATAGAACTCAATTTTAATAGTACAGAACTTGGAAATAAAAATCTCAAGAAAGTATGTTACTGATCACAATTATCCTTTTCTTTTATTCAACCATGAGAAAGTATTATCATAATCAAAATTAAAAATATCTGCAGGATTGTAGATTATTTATAGTTCAGTAAATAAAATTTTTAAATACATGTTAGATGGAGGCAGTTCTCTGAGCTCCTTTGACAATTGTTTGTAAATTTAGTAAATTTTCGATAAAGAGAATAACTTGCCCACAACATTCCCCACCAAAGGAAGAGATATTGTCAAATGTCCAGATCTAGTTCCAACTTTTTGACTCTTTTTTATTGGATTCATATAGGCACCAGTCCACTGGTTCAAATGTAAAACTTTTATGCGTAAGCACATCCTCCGAAACGATAAAGGTTGCAGTGATACAAACTGTAACGTATATAGTGCAGGAGATATTTTTCATAAACATTTCTTTGTACAGCTTCTATATTATTGGGCAAACCCATTTTTACTGGATTCCAAGTAGCGGCAGCATATACTAGTATCGGTCTAATCCAAATTATATACAATTTAAATTTTATATCATTCGATAAAGTATTTATATTTATTAGTGCTCATTTGTTCTTGGAACTGCCTACTATCCTTTCAATATGTCTCCTTAATTTCTGACTAACATTTGATCTAACAACATCAGAAATCCCAGCATCATGGAAATAAACATGATTAAATTCTGTTTTGTACCTATTTTTAAATCTCTCGTGTTTTCACTGTTTTTTCTCACCCTAGTGACATCAAATATCTACTTAAATCATACAAGTCTAATGTCACATTATTTTTGGAGAATTAGACATTTTTTGGATCAATCGGAAAGATTATTTTTAAATCATCAGCGAATTTGCAAACTCGATCGTTAATGATCTTAATTTCCAAATGTGCAAATACGATTTTAAATAAAATTGGCGCGAAACTTTATTCCTGTGGAATTCTACTTGATACTCTTTTCGATTTTGATATCAAATCATTTACTTGAATTCTCATTTTTCGATTATATAATGAGTATCTAAGTCATGTAAAAATATTCGGATCAATATTCAATAAATTAATTGCATTCAAAATAGCATCAAAAGATATAGCGTCAAAAGCTTTTTAGATATCTATAAATACAATTAATGCATCTAACTTTTTCTCATCTAATGTAATTGCATGTTTCCACATAGAAAGCATATTATTAATTGTTGATCTATCTTTCGTAAAGCCATGTTGATTTATATCAAAATCAACCGACAAAATACGTTTTAAGTGATCTAGTGTAGGGGTATTTTGCGGGGTTGATTTCTAGTTTGTTATTTTATACCCATTCTACATATCAATGGTGACTATTATTACTACCCGTGCGCCTAATCAGTCTCTGATTAATATTTAGTTCAGTGTTTTATCCTGTTTTACCTCAGGTTATTATATTAATCCATTGTTCTCTGAAGTTCGGATAGTCTTACACAGTAATTCCAATGCGTAACTTCTACAACTAAGCGAAATAAGTTCACTGAGATACAATAGTCCACCGCGTGTTTTATCCGTATCGTGCGCGGTTCTGTCTATTTTATAAAACACTATTAATTACAAATAAAATTGCAGTTTGAGAAATATCGATTAAAACTGCTTGAAACTAACAGAGATTGTTTCTAAAATTACCGTAAAGAGGAATATGGTATAAGAACAGATTTAGGTTATTTGACCTTAAAGAGCACTGTATCGAAAATCATTGGGTTGTAACACGGAGCCGCGTGTTACATACACCCCCCCGCCGACAATGAAAATTAGTACACCATGAAGAGGGCTAACCTTCCAGGAAGTGTTATTGCTCTGCCGTACCGTGTAATGACTGATTTTGGCTCTGACAATTCTGATTCTGGTTCTTCTATATCTCGCGGCGGCGTGACGGCTTCAGTTGGCTCGGTTGTTGATGGGATGTCGGGCGTCAATCCGATGTTAGCAAGACTGTCTGGGGGTGGCGTTCTCGTTTCTTCACCGCCTGATAGGTCTACATCGCGAAACAGCGGGTCATCTGGATCAACGTCGGCTGGGGATAGTCTGTGCTTGGAGACCGCTTCAGCTTTGCCATTAATCTCCAGAATGATGTAATTCTGACGTCGATCTAACACACGATAAGGACCGCGCTTCGGTTTGGCTAAAATCCTGTTATCCATATCGTTGTTGATGAAGAACCATTTGCAGCTATCAAAATCTTTGCGTTTATAGATTGGGCCATGTTGCTGACGTGTAGGACAGATCGGCCGATTCTGAGCGTTATATTGTAGAAATTTGCGAAGTGGAAACAGAAATGTCGGATCGTTCATCGTTATTGCAGTTTCAGAGCGTGATCGGACTAGTTCGCCGGGCAGCCGTAGAGATTCGCCAAATACCATTTCAGCGGAACTACATTTGATCGGCTCACGAGGTCTTGTACGCATTGATAGAAGTACTTTCGGTAAAACCGCAAGCCAATTTTTTTCTGTACTAGCCTTGAGCGCCGCTTTCAGTTCTTGGTGTGGCCTTTCAACGAAACCATTTTTTCTCGGGTTGCGAGCCGCGGTCACGGAGTGTTTGACACCGTAGTATTGCAGTAGGGTTGCGAACTCTTCTCCGAGGAATTGTGCGCCACGATCGGTTGTCCTTTCATCTGGAGCACCGAACCGAGCGAACCAATTGAGCTCTAGAGCATAACTGACAGTTTCTTGCTTCATGTCTGGAAGTGGTATGGCCTAATACCATCGAGTGGTGCGGTCCCGTATTGACAGTAGATATCGCATGTTGTTCACGGCAGGTAAGGTTACGAGATCAACGTGTATGTGCGTAAATTGGACTTTGGGCACTTGAATGACTTGTGGTGCCGTTGTGGTGTGTCTTGTCACTTTGCATTTCTGACATTCTAGACATTGTTTTGACCACATCTTGATATCTCGTCGCATGCCAGGCCAAAATACGTTCTGGATAGAATTTCTACTGATGCTTCGCCAGATGGGTGGCTCAATGAATGGTAGACTTCAAAGATCTTGTGACGGAGTTTTTCAGGTATAAACGGCCGAGGGCCCACGTCAGTTATTTCGCACTGCAGTAGGGTTCCGTCGTAATCAAGTGTTTTCAGTCGATTGACATCAAATGTCCGAAGTGATATATCATCTTGCTGAGCTGCTTGCAATTCCTGAATGCTTATAGGTGAAGGATACAGTATTGAAGCACAAAGATCTGCCGGACGGCTTAGGGAGTCTGCGACCACATTTTCTGATCCTTTAACATGGGTGACTTTATAATCATACTCGTGTATTCGTGTAAGTTGCGAGTTGACACGTCGTGAATATAAATATTCTTTATTTCCTCTCAGCATCGGAAGTAGCGGAAGATGGTCAGTGTAGATCTTGAACTTTTGGCCATCCAGATGGGTGTGGAAGTGTAGGATCGACTGGTAGATTGCAAGTAATTCTTTTCCAAACGTATCATATCGCGTCTCGCGATGTTGTAGTTTTTGCGAATAGAAAGCGATAGGCTGGTGTATTCCATTGATGGATTGTTGAAGTACTGCGCCTATGGCAACGTCGGATGTGTCCGTTATCAATTCAAAAGGTTGAGACCAATCCGGGGAATGTAACATGGTCGCTTTGCATAGGGCCCTTTTGGTATCCTCGTAAGCCTGCATGTCGTCCACGTTGAGCTAAATCGGTTGTGATTTCTTGACGAAACGGCTTTCTGGCACATGATATTTGTGAAGAGGTGCCAGAATCTTGGCAAGGCAGAGTACAAATCAAGAATAGTAGTTCATCTTGCCCAAGAATCTTCGTAATGCCCGAACGGTGGTTGGAGGCTGTAGATCTTGAATAGCACGAACCTTAGTAGGTATAGGTGTCATGCCTTCTTCAGAAATTTGATGACCAAGGAATTCAATTGATTTCTGTGCAAAGACGCATTTGTTGCCATGAAGTCGGAGGCCATAGTCTTCTAGAGGTGTGAGCAGGATCTCAATATGTTGTATATGATCGGTCATTGAGTTGGAGAATACCAGGATGTCGTCTAAATATGGAATTACAAATGGTAGACCATCTAGTATTTCGTCCATAACGCGTTGGAATGTTTGCGAGGCATTCTTGAGACCGAAAGGCATATAGCGATATTCGTGCGTGCCACCTCCGGTGAATCTGAGTGCAGTATATGATACTGAGTCTTTGTCCATTGGTACTTGATAGTATGCTTTTACTAAGTCAAGTTTCGAATACACAGCATGACCGATAGCAGATCGGAGTAGGTAGGACGGATTTGGCAGGATGTACGAATCAGACTGTGTGCAAGAATTGAGAATACGATAATCCCCGCACACTCTGAATGTCTCTGGTTCAATCTTTGGTACTACTACCACAGGCGACGCAAAAGGAGAGCTGGATCGTGTACAGATGCTTTGTTGACATAGCGTGGCGAATTCTTGCTCGGCAGCCTTATGTTTGTGTGGTGCCAAAGGACGTGCTCGTGGAGGATGAGGACGTGGTTTCGACAGAATGATACGGTGGGCTGTGATGGCACGCATCCTCTTGAGATCGGGCATAAAGGAAATAGGTTTGAAAATTTCTTCATGACGTTTCAGAACCTCGTCCAGTTGAGGTACATGAGGAACTGAAGGAATAAGCTGTATAGATGAGACTGCTTTAGCGCGAGTCGTATGTTTTAACACTGATGTAAGCAACTGATTTTCTGCAGTGCGTACCTCTCGTGTTCTTCGACGAATGGTCAGGTCAAAGTGTTCGAGAAAATCACGTCCAATGATGTTTCGTGTCGTTTTGGCGATGATGAACGGATAATTGAAACATCTTTTTTAGTTGGAGAACGAGATAGTGTGTACTCGTACCCCAAACGTCGCTATGTTGGAACCATTGGCGCATGTCAGACTGCTGGTGTCGACTGGGTGGGTGGGTTCAAAATAATTGTGGCGTAGTAAGCTCACATCTGATCCAGTGTCTATGAGAAATAATTTGCCAGAGGTTGCGTCACGGATGAGAAAAGATGTTGATAGTGGCAACTGACGACGAGACTGGTTGCTGACATTTGGGCGTTTGAAGCATGACTTGACTGGAGCCGTCGCTGTAAATACAATAGTTTGATTGCGCTCTACTGCGAAAGCAACGTGCTTCGAGCCATCAGACGTGGAGCGGCCAACAATCTTGGGGTGCTCAGTGCTTAATGCCGCCGCGGAGGCTGACCCCACCAGTTTTCCGAGCCTTCCATAGCAGATCCTTCTGAATTGTTGAGGGTGACCGCGCCCACCTGAACGTCGCGTCTGTGCGCGGGAAAGTGCAGCCGTTTCTGAGGCCGGTTCGTGTGGAGTGGCCATAGCTGCGATAATGCGGACACCACTCCGCTGGTAACTGTGTCACTGTGGTTCGGTCTCTCGACGTCGACCTCCTGGCGCTATTCCGGGTCGGTGGACGACGGTGGTCACGCCTGCTCTGGTCGCGTCTGTTTTGGACGGCATCGACTGAGGCCAAATTTGGCCTTACGGTGAGGTTCTCGAGCAGGCTGATGAGGCGTTCATTCGTGACATTTGTTCCGGCTGATGATGTGGTGGGTTGTGATTCGAACATTCTTGGGGTGATGTGGACTTTCTCTTGGGCCGGTAAGCTGTAGTGGTGTTTCTTCCACCACTTGTCTAGACGTGCCGGCAGAACGTCGTCTTGTACTTCGAGGGATTCGCGCAAGAACGTGGTCATCTCTTGTAGTGCCGGCGGGAGATTCTGTATGAACAGTCGCATTACGATTTCCTTGGGCAGGTTGAATTCTAAGGCTTTGTGCTCCATTCCTCTAAATAGCTCAGAAGGCGTGCGGCTACCTAGGGACATCTGGCTCATTAATTCTGTAAGCCTGTCTTCTCGATCTGGTGTCAAACGGTGCTTGACGGCGCGTTGCAGGCTCTGCCATGGCTGTGCACATGTGCCCTCAGTGTATTGATGCAGTATATCTTTGAGTCCGCGTCTGAAAGACATTGGGATCATCTCCCAAGCCATCAGAAATATTGAGCCCTCGTCTGTTATATTGGACACCTTGGCCAGTAAATTGACATCGTTGACCCACGCGTCAAGGTATTCTGGATCAAATTGACATATTTTATACTGTGTCCTTGTGGTGATGTGGTTTGTTGCTTGGCTCACCATCGGGCTTCCTGTATTTCCTGAACTGGCCCTCATCTTAATCGTATGAGTGTTTTCGAGAATAGATGGCAGTGTAACATCGTCCTCATCCACCATCGTGCAGCTGTCTTCGAGCATTGTAATCCCGAGAGGGTGTTTTTCTGTGATATGTGTCTTAGAGTTTACTTATCTTGTAGTAGTCATCCAAATTGCTTGAATTTCATAAACTCTAGATTTTTGTTAATTCTTTGCTGGTTGTGAGTTCAACGAACCGGGACACCATAATGTAGGGGTATTTTGCGGGGTTGCTTTCTAGTTCGTTATTTTATACCCATTCTACATATCAATGGTGGCTATTATTACTACCCGTGCGCCTAATCAGTCTCTGATAAATATTTAGTTCATTGTTTTATCCTGTTTTACCTCAGGTTATTATATTAATCCATTGTTCTCTGAAGTTCGGATAGTCTTACACAGTAATTCCAATGCGTAACTTCTACAACTAAGCGAAATAAGTTCACTGAGACACAATAGTCCACCGCGTGTTTCATCCGTATCGTGCGCGGTTCTGTCTATTTTATAAAACCCTATTAATTACAAATAAAATTGCAGTTCGAGAAATATCGATTAAAACTGCTTGAAACTAACAGAGATTGTTTCTAAAATTACCGTAAAGAGGAATATGGTATAAGAACAGATTTAGATTATTTGACCTTAAAGAGCACTGTATCGAACATCATTGGGTTGTAACACGGAGCCGCGTGTTACACTAGTATCAATCGTTCTATTATATTAAAAAACGATGGGATTATAGAGATTAGTCTATAATCACTGTCGCACGTTGGCTTACTTACTTTTGGCAACGGTTTAGCTACTATCGTTAGAATATCGATTGGTAATTTCCCATTCTTCAAAATTCTATTTTTAGAATTGCAGAGCGCATTCATAAAAGTTAAAGGTAATTGAAGTAGGTTATCAATCGATATACCAAAGTGACCTTTTCTTGAATTTATTTTTAACATTAGTTTTATAAATGCATCACTGTCAATAACAAGTCCTGGTTCCTGGTCACACGAACGATCAGGTAGATCCATGAAATTGCTTTCATTCTGTGGATTACATATCAAATTGCCAAATACTTCATCCAATTCACAGAGAAATTCATACTCAGTTTTATCCACAGGTAATATGAGCTTTAATTTCTCCTTATATTTACTGTAATCTGTGAGGAGTTTGTATCCTAGTCTAGGATTACTCTTCAGTTTGGCCAAAATAATTCTTTCTGATCTTTGACGGATTATCAGCAGTGATGTATTAATTTCTTTATCAATCAAATCTAACCTCATTTTTTAATACTATTGATAAAACTACACTTTGTTATATTATCTCGTTTAATTCTTATTTACATAATTTCCTATTGATGCGCTTCGGTGTAATATCCGTAAACGTATATGCCTGAAATATATCAGATAATAACGTTGAAACAGAAGAAACAAATTCATCAGTGTTCATGAGATAGAAAATTTCATAATCAATCATTATGCTTTACTCTCTAAAAAGATTCCAGTTGATTCTGGAACATTAAACGTGGGCATTTTCAAAATTAAGTTTCTGTGTTTTGCTACTCAAGAAGTTCCATTGTAAAATAATTTGTTTGTGATCCAATTCTTTTAAATAGTTTATAACATCATAACTGTGTGATTTTGACCGTTTCAATTTCTAAATATACATGATTTAAGCATTCTGAACCTCTAGTGGCTTCCTTTATAATCTGCTTGAGGTCATGATTAGAAAACATTGATTATTTCAAAGTTATTTAACTTATTAAAATCACCTACCACGAAATTTTTACCATGACAGTCCAAAATAGATTGAAAAGAATTGGTAAATGTTTGATCATCATATAAACTAGCAAACGGTGGTCTGTTAACCGCGGTTTAGATCGGATTATCGATTTGTTTAGATAAAAAATCAATGAAAGTATTATATTTACTAGTATGTACCATTTTCGCATTTAATATAGATTAACTATAAATGAGTACTCCTTCACCTCTTTTATCCAGCGGTCTGTCTTTTCTAAATAAAGAATAGTGAGGAATGTCAAATTCGTGGTTTTCAATGTTCTTGTTGTGCCAAGTTTCAGATAATATTATAAAATCAAAATTGTTATTTATTACAAAATTACACAGAAAATATTTTTTGTTCTTAAAACTTCTAAAGTTGGCATAAAATAAAGTATATGTAGTATATGACTTATTTAAACAGTTATCGGCTATTACAGGTTCAACTTTGTTGGTTTCTTTATTGTTCTTTTGTTGGGTTTTGAGGCTATACCTCCCGTCCTCCCGCTGTCCACAACATCGAGTAACGATACATCGTTTTTTTTGTTAGTTTGATTCACTTGATGGATTCATTTTATTAGCTTGATCTAAAGTAGATGGTTTCCCATCCTGATTCTTTATTAGTTTTTCGTTTTTTCCAATCTCCGTTGGAGAAATGTTTTGTCACGTCAAATAAATATGTTGATGGCTTCAATCTGCATATTCGTCGGCCTTTTTGATAATTTTACCACGAGAGGTTTTGGACGATCAGACCATTTGCCCACCCTATAACATTTATCTATATCAGATTCCGTCGCGTCCTTGATCAAAAAGTATAATTTCTCAACATCATTTACGTCGGCATTTTTGTCAAGATTAAAATTAGCTGGTTTTTTTGCTATTCCTCGCCAAGATTACATTTGCTTATATATTTAGAAATTTTGCGCATGATGTAATATTTTTTGATTGGCGTATCGTCTTCTGCTGTTATATCAGCCAAATTTACCCATGGATGAACATCTATCTTTAATTTATCTATCTTTACATATAGTGCTTCCGACAACTCTACAATTTGCGCGCTTAAAATTTCATTTTTATTTTCCGCTAGTTCCAATTTCACTGCATACACGTCAGTTTCCAATTCAGACATATTATTTTTAATAATGCTGTTCTCTTTCTTCAGCACCTTCATAGGGTTCTGTAGGTCAGCAACGATTTTCTCAATTTCGGTATGCAACAAAGTCGGAGCTATTTCAAACCGCGCGCGAACATAGTTGAAGGAGACTTGAAGTTATAGATTGAAAAGAATTGGTAAAAATAATATCATCAATTAAACTGTAAACGCCCCAGCTTCAAGTAAATGCCGTACGACGTTACAAACTCGGTTAGAGTGCCATGAAATAAAGAGTTAGTACAATTGGGGGGCCCTTAACAGGGCTGATCTTGTGTTCTCTGGCTAATGCAGAGAAGGTCCATAAGTTTGATGTCGTCCAGAATTACTCCTAGACTCTTGTGACCAGCTCGGGTTGACTTGGATTGTGGTTCCTTCTGTTGTGGCGTTGGAATCTCGCTGAGTAACTTCGTTGAAGCTCTGCAGAAATTGGCTCGTCTCTCTATTTGTACAGCAACAAGATTGAAGTTACTGATGTTGTCAATGTTGGTAAAGCAAGGCCAAAAATCAGCGTATGTGAAAAGTAGGAGACAGCACTTCGGAGACACGCACAGTAGAAGGCAATCTCGACAACTGAAATGCATGGTAAATTCACCGTGCTTAAATGACCATGTAATAGCCATATATTGCTACTTGCACATTATTGGTTAATGACAAGTTTTGCTTTTTTCTCATTGGTGCAGCGTAAATCGAATTGAATTTAATTTACGCAATATGTCGGCAATTGCTCTGTGTCGTTACTTCACTTTCCTCTCTGAAAAAAAGGGAAAAAAATTCCTCCCTGCAAGGCTAGATAAGAAACGCATGACAAAGTTCGAACCAAGTTAAGCAAAAAAATAATGTACCATAAATGCTGGGCGTAACTATGCTTGTTGGTTGCTTCAACAATAACATAATTCCAAGTAAACACTAAAAATAGCTACACAAATTGTTAGCTCTAGTAGCCTGTCATACCGCGTGAGGTAAAATAGAGCAGTGTTTGATTTGGTAGCCGCAGCGTGAGGATTTCAAGGTAGATTGCTACTGAGTTTGCCTGGTTTAAGTTAAAACCTGGGCAGGCAGGATCGCCGTCAATTTGATTGAATACGATCAAAGAAGCTGTGTGTACTTGACGTTGTGATCATGATATTCATAGAGTGGTCAATGTGCAACTGATGAAGTTGAGACATGCATTGAAATTGGGCTGTACCATGATATGAAGCTGATAACTACTAAGTGTTGCTATACGAAAGCGTTAGCTCAAAGTAGCTGGTCATACCAAAATAGGCAGTGTGATGTCAGGTGTGAGACATATATTATAATGTAAAAATATGTACATAAAAGCAAAGGTTACTGCATAAAAAAATATATACACGGACATTCCCTCTGAGATGGCATAATACCAAAGACCTATTCAAAAATGCTACATAATTGTTAGCTAAGTACAGCTGGTCTTGCCAGGTGAGATAAATGCGAAAAAACCGTAAAGTTAGAAGTTTTGATACATAGATTAACGAAAAGTTTATGTTAGAATAGTATCAATTTCGCGTTATGCAAAGCAAGTTATTGAGAATGTGGGCAGACGGAGCCTGAGACGTGTGCAGGAGATTGGGTGCTCTCAGAATCAGGCGGTTTGATAAACGGTTTCAACCTGTCTATGCTTACTGATGTCGGTGTCGCGCTTTGCATAATAATGAAGCTTTTGGGTTGTCTGAGCAAAATCGAGTAAGGACCGCGATACTTTGGTTGTAGTGGTGCAATAGCAGTGTCGTTGCGAAAGAGAACTCTCTTGCAGCTGTGAAGCTACGGGTGAACGAAGACTGAACGAGGCGTATGTCTCGGCTGCTGTTCAGACATGTTACCGAAATGAAGACGAAGGCGGGTAGCTTCGTCTTGTGGGTCATCCTCCGCGGGTAGTAGACGAGGGAGCTGACTAGGCAGGCGTCAATCCATGCCCTACAAGAATTGTGACGCAGTCGTTTTAGTGGATTCACGAGTACTGGAACGCATGGCAAGCAGAACTAAAGGTAGTACATCGACCCAGTTGCCATTAATGGATGAGGATGCTAAAGCAGCTTTGAGTTCCCTATGCATTCTCTATACCATACCGTTAGCTTGGGGATGGTAGGCAGTCGTCTTGCGTAAAGTGCATCCCATGTACCGCAAAGTGGTTTTGAAATGATCCGATGAGAAGCAAGTGGCTCTGTCAGTGATGACCTTATTGGGAACACCATAGTTGGATATCCATGAAGAGATAAAATCGCTAGTTACTTCGTCTGCAGAAATGGTGCCAAGAGGTAATGCCGTAGGCCATCGTGTAAATATATCAATCATAGTAAGAAGGTAGCTGAAACCTTGAACCTTTCTCAGATGAACTATGTAGATGTGGACGATGGCTAGGCGAGAAGTAGTTAGGGAATGTTGCAACTTAGAACGAATGTGCAGTGTGAATGTGGTTTTCTGTCAAATGGCACACTCAGAGACCCATCGTTTAGCGTTCTGCCTAAGTCTGTGACCACAGAAACGATCTGTAAGAAGTCGGACAGTCGCTTGGCTTCCTGGGCGAGAAATTGAGTGAATTAAGTTCAAAATCTTTCTCTGAAGGCAGGCTGGTCGGCAGAACCAACTTGTTGGGCTGCGTACCCGAGAAGTAAACAATTGGTAAGCCTTCCCAGAGACGGCATATGAACTTGGTTGGGTGACGGGCTATTGATCTTTGAATGTGAATGTCACCGCGCTGTTCCGTTCGCAGGTTCACTGAGTATCACGGAGTTGAATGACAGCGAAGGTGGTTGTAGCGGTACGTCTGGACTGGAAAGGGCATCTGAAATGAAGTTCTGTACGCCCTTGACGTGAAAGATGTCAAATTGACATTCGATTAGACGTGAAAGCTGTCTTTCCCTTCTGACAGGATACTTTGTGATAGTTGAAGTTGCGTTTCAAAGTGCGCTAACTAATGGTGCATAATCTGTGAAAACAATAAATCTGCTACTGCAAATGATGCTGATAAATTGGCTCACTGCGTTGTGCATGGCGAGGAGTTCTCGACCAAACGTGTCGTCTCTCGTTTCTACTGGTTGGAGAGTACGCGAGTAGAAACTGATAGGCTTTCGAACTCCGTCGATCTCTTTGTGACAATGGCCACCTTTCAGACAAATAATGAACAAAGGGTCTTATCTAGAGCAGACAGTATTTCAACAGAAATTCCTCGCAGAAGCGTCCGTATAAGAATGAAGCAGTCAGCCCAATGAGAAAAGCAGACTTAGAGCTGAAGTGAACATAAATTAATTAATGTGTAAATTTGTTTTATTAAATCGATGCTCGTTGTGCGATCAAAATTCTATATATTATTGAGTAAAAATAAAGCATTTGTCGTACATTTAAAATGGCTTCTGATGGGTTGGAAACGTTGATTCAGGCATTGACTTCTCAAATGAATAATTTAACTGCAGAATTAGGCATAATTAAGGCTCGTCTAGACGATACGCTAATAATAAATACAGAAGACATCCAAGTACGTGGACCATCCAACATAGGTGGACACAACACTTTTGTTCCAAAGTGGCTAGAATAGCGAATTCAGAAGCATCTGTCGTGAGTAGAAAGATCGTTGAAAATCTGGATGCGTTAGTATTGTGGCATTTGCTAACGAGATGATGACCAGTCGAAGTAATTCCTCGTCTTCTGATGACAAATCAATGATGGAATTTTTGCTAAGTCCTTTTCAATTCCGCAGTTAACTGCACAAAGGATAAAGTAGTCCTGAAAGGCCCGGAAGGAACTTGCGATAGTAGTTTAGTACTCCCAGAATTTTCTGCAACTCGCTAACAGTCTTCGGTGACTTGATATTCCTGGTTGAATTTGCCTTTGACGGCAAAGCTTGAATACCATTTAGCGTGATACGATGTCCTAAGAAGTCCACGGATGTAGTTGCAATCTGCTTCTTGTCACAGTTCATTATGAGTCCGTGGTTGGATAAGCGTGAGAGGACATTTCGTAGATGCTTGGCATTAGATTCTAAGTCTGGACCGAATACCTTAATGTTATCGAGATATGACATATAATAAGCATAGTCGTCGCGAAGTATGTTGTCCATGAATATTTGAAATGTCTTTGTAGCACATTTAAGTCCAAAAGGCATGTAAAGATATTCGAAAAGGTCAAATGGAGTGATGACTGCAGTATTTTTAATAGCCTCTGGTGCTACCGGGATGTGATGGTAGGCTTGTCTGAGGGCAATCCCTGAGAAGAAATTGCTGCCGTTGAGTTTTTCAAGTAAGGTGTTAATATTTGGAATAAGATATGCATCAGATTTTGTCACTGAATTTAGCTTACGATAATCTCCGCAGGCTCTGTACGATCCGTTTAATTTGAAGACTAAGTGCATTGGTGACGCCAAAGATCTTTTCGATGGTCTGATAATTCCCTCTTCCAAAAGCCTTGAGAATTCCTCTTGGGTAGTTTTCAGTTTAGCAGGGGCCAGTGGTCGCTTCTGGAGTGCAATATGTTGTCCTTCTGTGACGATATGGTGCATCGTGTTGGAGACTCGTAACTCTGACTTGTCAAGATCGAAAAGTGACTTGTATTTTCGAAGAGCTGCTGATATCTCTGCTGAATGATGCACTGGGGTTGGCTGAATGACCTGTAATTCTAAGCGCTCGGAGGCAAGTGTCCAAAAACTTTGCTCAAATCCGGTGGAGAGGTCGATGATCTTTTGGTTGGCAAGATCAACAATGAACCGAAATTTCAAAAGGAAATCAAGGCCTATTATATTGTGTGAGACCTTGGTAATGATGAAGTTGTGAGAAAATTCAGGCCGTAAATCTATGTTGTGTGTGCGATACCGGCAGCCATAAGTAGGTATGGGCTCGGCTGTAGCTGTTGCGAGAAGAACGCCTAGCGAAATCTCGGCCATTGAATCACCCTTCAGAACTGAGACTGCTGCACCTGTGTCTACGCGCATAAAGAATAGGATACTATCTCCATCCCAAACAGGAACATCAATATCTAAAATTGGACCTGACATTCTAACAATCTTATGGGATCTTAAAAGCATAAATTTATAAGCAAAATGAAAATTTATATATATACTTTAAACGAAACGCTTACTCACTAACAGCCTTCACAGTTGAAAGTAAATCGTTCGCAGTTGAACCTGCAGAGAGATGAGCGCAGAACACAGATTAAATTTGTTCCTTCACAAAACAAGTCAATGTTTTTTCACAGTTTTGTACGTAGATACCAATAGCTTTCAAAATTAAAATCTTCCGCAGTTGAATCTGTTGAGCACGTACGCTGCAGTTTTGTATGTAGGAAAATGGAATAGAACATATACCCAAAATAATTCCCCAGAAGACCACGACTTAAGTGAGAACATATATACACAACAAAATTCCCCGAAATTCACGACTTTAAAGAAAACATATATACCCAACAAAATTCCAAGAAGACTACGACTTTAGAGAGAACATATATACCAAACAAAATTCCCAGAAGACCACGACCAGAGTATAAGAAACGTATAAGCAAATGTTAATCTGTTTTTGTCCCAAATAAAAGAAAAAGAAAGTTAATTTTATTTATACCAAAAAAACAGTACAGTACTCAGTATACTGGCGCGGTCGCCAATTTTGTAAACCCCCAGCTTCAAGTAAATGCCGTACGACGTTACAAAATCGGTTAGAGTGCCATAAAATAAAGAGTAAATACTGTTGGGGGGCCCTTAACAGGGCCAGTCTTGCATTCTCTGGCTAATGCCGAGAAGGTCCGTAAGTGTGAGGTCGTCCAGAATTACTCCTAGACTCTTGTGACCAGCTGGGGTTCACTTGGGTTGTGGTCCCTGCTGTTGTGGCGTTGGAATCTCGCTGAGCAACTTCATTGAAGTTCTGCAGAAATTGGCTCGTCTCTCTAGTTGTACAGCAACAAGTTTGGTGTTACTGATGTTGCCAATGTTGGTAAAGCATATCCAAAATTCAGCGTATGTGAAAGGTAGGAGACTGCACTTCGGAGGCACGCACAGAAGAAGGCAATCGTGACAACTGAATTGCATGGTAAATTCGCCGTACTTAAATGACCATGTAATATATATGGCTACTTGCACATTATTGGTTAATGACAAGTTTTGCTTTTTTCTCATTGGTGCAGCGTAAATCGAATTGAAATTAATTTACGCAATATGTCGGAAACTGCTTTGTGTCGTTACAAAACTATCATACGGCGGTCTGTAAACAGCTGTTAGGATAAAATTATCGATTTGTAAAGATATTAAATCAACAACAGTATTGTTCACTAGTATATAACATTCAAATAGATGCGAAGTCGCACACAATTGGTCAATGGTAATTTTTCGCATTCTCATTAATCCGGCGAATCAAATTTTGAATTTAATTTTTTACTATGTCGGCAAATTGATTTGAGCCGTTACAGTAAAATTTGTAACATGTAAAAGATTTGTAACGACACAAATAAATTGCCGACATATTGCGCAAATTAAGTTCAATTTGAATTACGTTGCACCAAGGAGAAAAAAGCGAAATTTGCTGTTAACCAATAGTGTGCAAGCAGACATATACTACTATGGCATGGCTATTTAAGCATGGTAAATTTGCCATGGAGTTCAGTTGTCGCGTTCGCCTCCTGCTTTGCGTTACGTGTGCGTGCTCTCGGCTGTCATCAGCCACGCTGATTATTGGATTTTCTTCACCAACAATTGGCAACATCAGTGATACCAATCTTGTTGCCTTACAACCAGCGAGACGAGCCAATTAATGCAGAACTTCAACGAAGTTTCCACATCGAGATTACAACGCAACAACAGAAGGAACCACAGCCCAAGTCAACCCAAGGCTCTAGGACGTCTTCACACTGAAGGAACTTTCTCGGCATTTGCCGGAGAACGCACGACCGGCCCTGTTAAGGGCCTACTTACAGTACATAACTCTATATTTATGGCACTTTAACCGAGTTTGTAACGTCGTACGGCATTTACTTGAAGCTGGGGCGTTTACAAAATTGGCGACCGCGCCAGGATACTGAGTACTGTACTGTTTTTTTGGTATAAATAAAATTGACTTTCTTTTTCATTTATTTGGGATAAAAATAGATTAACATTTGCGTTTACGTCTTCTTTACTCTGGTCGTGGTCTTCTGGGAATTTTGTTGGGTATACATGTTCTCTCTAAAGTCGTGGTCTTCTGGGAATTTTGTTGGGTATACATGTTCTCTCTAAATTCGTGGACTTCTGGTGAATTTTTTTGAGTATATGATCTGTTCAACTTTTCTACGTACAAAACTGCACTGTACGTACTCGACAATCTCAATTGCAGAAGATTTCAATTTTCGGAAGCAGTTACTGTGACGTGTTTTGCGAAGGAACTAATTCATCTGTGTTCTTCTCTCATTCAACTGCGGAAGTCTCTTTCAACTGTGGAAGCTGTTAGTGGGTAAGCGTTTCGTTAAAGTATATTTATACATTTTCATCTTGCTTATAAATTTATGCTTTTAAGATCCCGTAAGATTGTTAGAATGTCAGGTCCAATTTTAGATATTGATGTTCCTGTTTGGGATGGAGATAGTGAACTATTCTTTATGCGCGTAGACTCCGCTTTCTCCCCGTTTCCTGATTATGACAGTCATCAAAAACTGTCGAAGGTTTTTGCTAAACTACCTTCTGAATTGCAGCGACGGATTTATCCTAAGCTTGAGGCCATTAGGAAGCTACCTAATCCCATTTTGGGCCTACAAAACGAAGTAGAATCCTTGCTTGGGCCCACAGAAACTGAGCAGATAATAAATAAATATGCGCAGTTAGACATGCCAAACCTTGGCCCCATCGAAATTTTGAGGGAATTACGGAAACGTTGGTATAAAACCAATATTTCTGACCATGAGGCTAAGGTTGTTTTTATTAACAATCTTCCACAAGCATTAAAACTATTTGCCAGACAGCTTCCCAACACTCTCTCTATAGATGACTTATCTGAGAGATGTGAGTTAGAATATAGGGTTTTGGAACCCAAGGTGAATCCGTCATCCTTTTGTTCACCCCCGCAAGATGATAGGCTCTCCTCTTTAGAGAGGACAGTAGCGAACATGGCTAAAGTTCTAGAAGGATTGGCCATAACGAAATCCGAGCTAAATCAAGTGAATGCTCGACCCAAATTCGTTCCTAAACATAATTATAACGGTAGGCGGCGATCGAGATCCCCGCAATCCTTTAACAGATATGCCCCAAAGAACTGGTGTTATAACCACCAGAAGTTTTTTATTCATGCCAAGTCTGTCTTTGTCGTTCCGAAGAATTTCCGAATGAGTGCCAATTTCCACAGTTGACGGAAAGGACAACAGACCACAGGCGCAAGGGTGCATCAGGATCGGGAAACGTCTGGCGCAGGAAGTAGAAGACCGTACTTTCTGCGCATCAACGGCATCAACGGCGCTACAGGGAAGAAACCAATTACAATCCGACATCCCTGTCGACTCTTTTCGTCCACGCCGAATTTTTCACATAGAGAGCCAAACGGACAACGCCGGTCGCAATCACCAGCCTACTTGTTTGCATGACCCGGCCAAACAGCCCAACGAGCTTCTGCACCTTCTTGATTTCAAAACCGGCGAAGAATTCATCGTAGACACAGGTGCAGCAGTCTCAGTTCTCAAGGGTGATTCAATGGCCGAGATGTCGCTAGGCGTTCTTCTCGCAACAGCTACAGGCGAGCCCATACCTACTTATGGCTGCCGGTATCGCACACTCAACATAGGTCTACGGCGTGAATTTTCTCACAACTTCATCATTGCCAAGGTCTCACACAATATAATAGGCCTTGATTTCCTTTTGAAATTTCGGCTCATTGTTGATCTTGCCAATCAAAAGATCATCGACCCCTCCACCGGACTTGAGCAAAGTTTTTGGACACTTGCCTCCGAGCGTTTGGAGTTACAGGTCATTCAGCCAACCCCAGTGCATCATTCAGCAGAGATATCAGCAGCTCTTCGAAAATACAAGTCGCTTTTCGATCTTAACAAGTCAGAGCTACGAGTCTCCAACACGATGCACCATATCGTCACAGAAGGACAACCTATTGCACTCAAGAAGCGACCACTGGCCCCTGCTAAGCTGAAAGCTGCCCAAGAGGAATTCTCAAGGCTTTTGGAAGAGGGAATCATCAGACCATCGAAAAGTTCATGGGCGTCACCACTGCACTTAGTCTCCAAATCAAACGGATCGTACAGAGCCTGCGGAGATTACCGTAAGCTAAATTCAGTGACAAAATCTGATGCATATCCTATTCCAAATATTAACACTTTACTTGAAAAACTCAACGGCAGCAATTTCTTCTCAGTGATTGACCTCAGACAAGCCTACCATCACATCCCGGTAGCACCAGAGGATATTGAAAAGACTGCAGTCATCACTCCATTTGGCCTTTTCGAATATCTTTACATGCCTTTTGGACTTAAGTGTGCTACACAGACATTTCAAAGATTCATGGACAACATACTTCGCGACGACTCTGCTTATTGTATGTCATATCTCGATGACATTATGGTATTCAGTCCAGACTTAGAATCTCATGCCAAGCATCTACGAAATGTCCTCTCACGCTTATCCAACCACGGACTCAAGATCAACTGTGACAAGACGCAGATTGCAACTACATCCGTGGACTTCTTAGGGCATCGTATCACGCCACAAGGTATTCAACCTTTGCCGTCAAAGGCGAATTCAATCAAGAATATCAAGTCACCGAAGACTGTTAGCGAGTTGCAGAAAATTCTGGGAGTACTAAACTACTATCGCAAGTTCCTTCCGGGCCTTTCAAGACAACTTTATCCTTTGTGCAGGCACCTGCGGAATCGAAAAGGACTTAGCAAGAATTCCATCATTGCTTGGTCATCCGAAGACGAGGAATTACTTCGACTCGCCATCAACTCGTTAGCAAATGCCACAATGCTAACACATCCAGATTTTCAACGACCATTTCTACTCACGACAGATGCTTCTGAATTCGCTATTGGAGCCACTTTGGAACAAGAGATCGACGGAGTTCGGAAGCCTATCAGTTTCTACTCGCGTACTCTCCAACCAGTAGAAACGAGGTACGACACTTTCGGTCGAGAACTTCTCGCCATCCACGACGCAGTGCGCCATTTTATCAGCATCATTGGCAGTAGCAGATTTGTTGTTTTCACAGATCATGCACCATTAGTTAGCGCACTTCGAAACGCAACTTCATCTATCGCCAAGTACCCTGCCAGAGTGGAAAGACAGCTTTCACGTCTAAGCGAATGGCAATTTGACATCTTTCACGTCAAGGGCAAACAGAACTTCATTGCAGATGCCCTTTCCAGGCCAGACGTCTCGCTACAACCACCTTCGCCGTCGCCATTCACTGTCAACTCCGTGACACTCAGTGAACCTGCACTAACGCCAACCCTCCTGCGAACGGAACAACGCGGTGACATTCACATTCAAAGATCAATAGCCCGTCACCCAACCAAGTTCATATGCCGTCTCTGGGAAGGCTTACCAATTGTTTACTTCACGGGTACGCAGCCCAACAAGCCAGTTCTGCCGACCAGCCTTCAGAGAAAAGTTTTCGATTCAATTCACTCAATTTCTCACCCAGGAAGCCAAGCGACTGTCCGACTTCTCACAGATCGTTTCTGGGGTCACAGACTTAGGCAGAACGTTAAACGATGGGTCTCCGAGTGTGCTATTTGTCAGAAAAACAAGATCACACGACACACTCGTTCTAAGTTGCAACATTTTCGAACTACTTCTCGCCTAGCCATCGTCCACATCGACATAGTTCATCTGACAAAGGTTCAAGGTTTCAGCTACCTTCTAACTATGATTGATAGATTTACACGGTGGCCTGCGGCATTACCTCTTGGCACCATTTCTGCAGACGAAGTAACTAACGGTTTTATCTCTGCATGGATATCCAATTATGGTGTTCCCAATGAGGTCATCACGGACAGAGGCACTTGCTTCTCATCTGATCGTTTCAAAACCACCTTGCGGTACATGGGATGCACCTTACGCCAGACGACTGCCTACCATCCCCAAGCTAACGGTATGGTAGAGAGAATGCATAGGGAACTCAAAGCTGCTTTAGCATCCTCGTCCATTAATGGCAACTGGGTCGATGCACTACCTTTAGTTCTGCTTGCCATGCGTTCCCGTACTCGTGAATCCATTAAAACGTCTGCGTCACAACTCTTGTATGGCATGGATCTACGCCTGCCTAGTCAGCTCCCACGTCTACTACCGGCACAAGATGACCCACAAGACGAAGCTACCCGCCTTCGACTTCATTTCGGTAACATGTCTGAACAGCAGCCGAGACATACGCCTCGTCCAGTCTTCGTTCACCCACAGCTCCACAGCTGCAAGAGAGTACTCGTTCGCAACGATAATGCTGTTGCACCACTACAACCAAAGTATCGCGGTCCTTACCCGATTTTGCTCAGACAACCGAAATACTTCATTATTATGCAAGGCGCTACACCGACATCAGTAAGCATAGACAGGTTGAAACCGTTTATCGAACCGCCTGATCCTGAGAGCGTTCAACCTTCTACACACGTCTCAGGCTCCGTCTGCCCACAATCTCAATAGCCTGCTTTGCATAACGCGTAATTGATATTTTTTTAACATTAACTTTTCGTTATTCTACGTATCAAAATTTTTAACCTTACGTTATTTTTCGCATTTATCTCACGTGGCATAACCAGCTGTTCTTAGCTAACAATTGTGTAGCATTTTTGAACAGTTCTTTGGTATTATGCCATCTCTGAGGCAATGTTCGTGTACATATTTTTATGCAGTTACCTTTGATTTTAATGTATATATTTTTACATTATAATGTATTTCTCACACATGACATCACACTGCCTATTTTGGTATGACCAGCTACTTGGAGCTAACGCTTTCGTGTAGCAACACTAAGTAGTTATCAGCTTCATATCATGGTACAGGCCACTTTCAATGCATATCTCAACTTCATCAATTGCACAAAGACCACTCTACAAATATCATGACCACAACGTCGAGCACACACTCTAGCTCCTTTGGTCGTATACAAACGCATTGACGACGATCCAGCCTGCCTAGGTTTTAACTTAAACCTGGCAACTTCAGAGGCGATTTACCTCGAAATCTTCACGCTGCGGCTCCCAAATCTTACACTGCTCTATTTTGCCTCACGCGGTATGACCGGCCACTAGAGCTAAC